>JARHVA010000330.1:5265000-5297500 GCA_037957365.1 Torreya grandis
CCAAAAACACATTGGGTCAACCATGGCCAACCTTGTACATCCAAAGTTTTTATGTGGATTTAGGTAAAGATCCACCTATTTATACAAGATCATTTAGTCATGATTTGATGTATCTGTTGTTCCCAAAATCCGTCACTTGTTTTTGGGGACAACATATCAACTATTTTGGTCTTGTAGGCCAAAATTCTCTCTTCCCTTCTCAAAAACAAAATGTTCTGAGCACTCAAGTTCTTCAATTATTCAAGCATTTTTAGCAAAGGAAATCATAGGTTCAAAGGTTCAACAACTTCAACAGGCGATCTCTCACAAAGGAACAAGTTCCAAACACTTAGGCATTTTCAAGGCCAGTTCAATGCCGAAGTTCAATCAAAAGACTTGTCAGAAGGCTTCAAACAAAATATTGAACCATTGAACCCCACCTCCAAAGGTTCAAAGGTTCAATGGGTTCAAAGGACTTAAATAAAAGAAGACTTTGAAGAGTGAAGGTTGAATTGTTGAACCATTGAACCTTGAACCAAAATGGTTTAATGAGTTCAAAGATTCGATGAATTCAATAAGATCAAAAGATTTAATGAAAAGAAGGCTTCAAGAAAGAAAGATTGAACTGTTGAACCATTAAACCTTGAACCAAAATGGTTCAAAGTTTAAAATTTTAAAAAGTTCAATAAAGTTTGAGATACTTAGAAGAAAAAAGGATTCAAAGAGGAAAGAATGAACCATTGAACCTTGAACCAAAAGAGTTCATGGTTCAAAGATTCAATAAGTTTAATAGAAAAGAAAAGGATCTAGAAATTTTGAAGGAATAAAAGATTCAAAGAAAGAGAATTAACCATTGAACCTTGAACCAAAATGGTTCAAAGTTTAAAGGTTCAAGGAATTTTAAAATTTGAAGGAAGCGGAAGCCGATTGAACCAAGGAGCTGATTAAATCACCCGAATCATTGAACTATTGAACCAATGCACTCTCATGGTTCAAAGGTTTGAGGTTCAAGAGACCAATGACAAATGACGTCCCTATGGATGTCAAATTTAAGGTAATAAAATACCCATTTATTTCCAAATGTGGCATAGACCCTATGAACAAATTTAGCAACCGACCAAAGAAGAAGCTAAAAGAGCCAATAGAAAGGGAAGAGATAGCTCGAGAGCTCAGATCATGCAAAAAATGACAAAATACAATAAGACATGGTGAGGAAAGAGGGAACGATGTAGAAATACTAGAAATATCTACGTAGGAGTTATTTATGGTAGGTGAAATAGTCTAATAGGTGGACAACAGAGAGTACGAGCACTCAATAGTGCAGCCTATTTTTCTAGATCAAGTAAAGGCAAAGTGGACATCTGTACAAATATCAAGAAGAGGACCAAGTGGCCCATAATTTGGAGGAGACATTTGAGATGAATTGACATGCCATAGTTAAGACTGATACCCTATTCTGGCATGGCCCCTTGATGGAATTTCAAATGAATTCAAGGCATTGAATGTAACATGGGTTATTTTGTGAAATAAAGAACCCAAGTCTTTCTTGGAGTGATATATATTGTAATCTCTTATTTTGTGTAAAGGAGATCTCTCAGTTATAGAAGCAAAAGTTTGCCCAAATTGAAAGGCATTTTTTGAGACTTTGAGCTCAGATTGTTGATCATATTTCTTTATTTAAATGAGAAAACAAGTGACCTTTTAGACTTTGTGCTGGAATAGCTTGTGTTGTTAAGGAAATAGTTCTTATGTCTATTTCTTGAATGCATTCTTGTCCATTTAATTTAACAAGCAGAACTAGTGAAATTAATCAGGAAGGTGTCCTGAAGCTAACTGTGGAGAGACTTTGTGTTACCATAATTTTCTTTAGTGTGTTTGTCTTTTCTATTTTTATGTAAAGGACCTTGGGATGACTTTGTGCCCTCATTGTCCTTCGTATCTCACTCTTTGGTAGTTGAGGTGGAGACTTTGTGCTACACCTCATTCTACTGGTTACTACACCCTGTTACTTTCACTACCAAAAAGATTCCTGTTGTTTGCTAAATAAACACTTCTGAAAGAAGAGAAGTGCCTTCTATCATTTCACCAAGATTTCTACTAACCAAGAAGGAATATGGTTGTTGGCTAAATATTTCTTCTGAAAGAAGAGAAGTACCTTCACCAATCACCCAAGATTTCTCTTTTGTCTATGAATGTCATCTCTGAAAAAAGAGAGATGGATGGTGTTATCCTACCCTGAGTGTTATTTTCTACTTATATATATATAGTATATAGCTCCTCATATTTATAGGGAACATCCCCTTGATGAGAGGAGAAATTTGTCCCATCCTAATGTGGTAACTTGCATGTTTTGGCTGATAAATCTCCCTATGCTGTGGTGGAAACACCTATTTTACCCACTAGTTAGGTGGTGACAAAATATTCACCCAATAGTTTTTGGCAACTCTGTTGGGGAAGAATGAGTAGTTTGAAGCCTCAAGCTCCAAGTTGAAGCAGGGCCAGTTCTTTTCCATTTTTATTCTACAATCTAGTAGCTCCACGCTATACAAGAAGCCAAAAATCTCAAGGTGTTGTTGACCGTATTTTTGAGTTGACACGGTAGAGTAATTTTGATTTGTTTCCTCCACAACATCACCTTTAATGAACTAGGAGTCTTCCTCCTACCAACACCAGGTCACCAATACAAGGTAGAGCTTCTTTTTACTCTACTAGCAGAGCTTTTCATGTACATACCCCACCAAGATTTGTTATTCCCCCTTTTCATAGTCATACAAAGATGGCTCAAGGCCCTTGGGGTAACTCTTTTAGCCCATTCAATTTAACTCCACCTCTACATGAGCTACCATGCAGTTCAAGGAAGAATTTTCCCAAGTTCTTTGGTGATGGGAGAGTTCACCCTAATGAACATATTATAGCCTTTTGCATAGCCTGTGGTGTGATAGGTGTGGAGTATGAAGATGTAGCAGTCAGGCTGTTCATAGAAACTTTACAAGGTGATGTTGTAGACTGGTTCTATCATCTACAAGTGCAAATTGTAACTGACTGGAACACTCTCAAAGCTAAGTTTGAAGCCAGGTTCAAGCTTGTAGAAGATGTGCATGCCTTGCTAGCTCAGCTCACATAAATTAAGAATGATCCTTATGAACCAATGAGGGACTTCATTTCCAAGTTCAACAAGCCAAGGAATAGGATTCCTATAATTGCTCAACCAACAACTGAGAATCTCAAATGTTTCTTCATAAAATCTTAGCTACCTAAAGTGATTTTTCTACTAAGACGTGCTAGCCACATAGACCTTGCTGAAGCATAGGATTTGGCTATTGAGGTGGAAGATGATCTCATCTTAGTGGGGAAGATAAGAAGAGATCCTAATAGAGATAAATCTTCTTCATCCTTTGAATATCCATCTATAGGAACCACTGATCAAATGGTGTAGATGCTAGAAAATGAGCTGCTATCTCTTAGGAAATAAATGGTGTAAGGGATGTCTTCTACTCCCTCATACAAAGATATGCCTATGAGGACATTCCCCAATTAGTCATACCAAGGCAATGCTACCAGAAATCAAGGGCAGCCAAATCACCTTCCTCCCCCACATGGGAAGCTTGCCATTGAAGTACCTCCAACCAATTCAGTAGTTGGATATCTTGAAATAAAATCTGATTTCTGTTTCCAACCTGAATTAAACCAATAAGATGATGTTGATCTCTTTATAGTAGACCAAGAAGAATCAATTGGTGACTCCAACATTGGTTTCCTAAATTACCAAGATGAACCCTAAAGTAAAAGTGAAGTAGTTGATGGATCATACATTATATTCACCCAGTCCCAAAACTAGTCAGCCCAACAAGATGATAAGGGAAAAATAGGGGAAGGTTCTCAGCCTACAATTTCAATTGCCAAATGAGGAACTTCTCTACCTTTCCAGCCAAAGGACCCAGTGAGTAATAAAAATCTAAGTACATCAAGCATTCCTCCATCTTCAACTTCAATTTCATAGATCAGTCCCCCCTCCTAAAAACTAGAAGGATGAACTCCCTGCCTTTGTTCCTAGTCCATTTCAATCATTTGACATAATCAACCATGTCAAGAAGACCAAAATTCAAATGACTAATTTGAATTCTTACAATCTAATCCTGAGTAGTTGGATAGGTTGGTTCAATATGTAAAAGATAAAGCTATCCCTGTAGGACAAGAAATTCCAAAAGCAAAACCTAGTTCCCCCAAGAACACATCCACCTAGAATAACCTTATCATTACTCCTCCTGCTACCCCTAAGAAAATAGAGCCTTCTATGTTTCCTTGTTGATAAATGGTCACAAGCTAAGCAACTACATCATAGACTCAGGTGCATCTGACAACGTCATGCCTACCAAAGTGGTAGAATCTCTTTGACTTATGTTGACCAAGACCTTTAGGAGGCGTTTATCCATAGAGAACAAATAAGTACCTCAACTGGGACAAATCAAGGATGCCCAATTTGCATTTGCAGAATTCTTGAATAAGAGAATCAAGATGACAGTCCTGGTGGCCAACGTTTCAACCTCCTATGGCATTCTTCTTGGATGAAATTTCTGCAAGGATGTTGGTAGAGAATTGAGCATAGACCTATCTAAAGCAAGGATCCCTGTGAAAGGCATCATGAAGAGATTGCTTACTGAGAAGGAGGAAAAATATGTTGTCACCTAAACATCAGCCCCTAAAGCTCAAATTCTATTTGAGTCTTCAAGGGTGGGTAATTACATCTTGACTATAGAGGATATTCATGTCTTAGCAAATGAAAGTCTTGTAGGTGAAAATCCAAAATGTTCATATAGGATATTAGGAGAATCAATAGACCAAAGTTAAAATGCAAAAGAATCCTCCTTCCTTGACCAAGAGGAATCTAGAAAAAGATCAGTTGCTAATAATGTATGGATTTTGGAGTTTAATGGCAGCTACTCTTCTACCGATGTTGGAGTTGGGATTGTTCTAATATCTCCTCAAGGAGATATATTTCCTTCTTCATAAAATTTGTAGTTTAGAAACACCATTAACACTACTGAGTATGAATCTCTATTACTCAGGTTGAAGGCTGCTTAAGATAGGGGCATCAAACTCCACACCAAATGAGATGCTAAACTAATGGTTTGTTAGGTAAGGAACCTATGTCAAACTAAGAAAAAAATATTTCACCAACATCGCAATATGGTATGGTACTATATGGAAAGTTTTGATGCTTTCAATATATCTATAGTGCCCAGAAAGCTTCATAGTCATGCATATTCATTGGCTGTCTCTATGACCCTCTTGGTTCCTCACCAAGATTTTGAAGAGTAGAAGTACACTGTTAAGCTGGTCTTTCGACCAAGTGTGCCTGACAATGCCAATCATTGGTAGGTATCTAATGGGGACAATCAAATCATGTGTTGGACTAAACCAAAAGAGAAATGAATTATGGCAACAGACCATGCTACTACACGTCAAAGTTAGGAAAATAAACTCTTTTGCAAGAGAACAAGGATTTATAATTTTTAGACTAGAAATTAAGTCTTGTTGTGAGGCAAGAGGAGAAAACTAAAAGGAATGCACATAAAAGTTGATTCTTGGTGGAGAGGTCCATTTGCCAATCATTTATTCTAAGGATAAAATGGTTTCTTATTGATATATCAAGATATAACACCATTTTCACTATCTCACAGTGGGTGGCATTTGAAGCACTTCAATCCTTGAAGTATCAGATAAGATCAACTTGTACATATATATATATATATATATATATATATATATTTGTATAGTCTTTAGTTCTATTTGGTGCTTTTCATTTTTGTTTGTTTTTTGCACCTTTCTTTTTGGGTAGCATGACTCCATAGCCCAATGGCATACTTAAAGGCACTAGAGATTCTGGATTCTACTCCCTTTGATTGTTTTTATAATTGATAGAAGTTCCCCAACTGGAGCCAGCCATTGTTCCCAAAATCTATCACTTGTTTTTAGGGACAAAATATCAACTATTTTGGTCTTGTAGGCCAAAATTATTTCTTCCCTTCTCAAAAAAAATGTTATGAGCACTCAATTTCTTCAATTATTCATGTATTTTCAGCTAAGGAACTCGCATGTTCAAAGGTTCAACAACTTCAACATGTGAGCTCTCACAAAGGAACAAGTTCCAAACAGTTAGGCATTTTCAAGGTTAGTTCAATGTCAAAGTTTAATCAAAAGACTTGTCAGTAGGCTTTAACAAAAATATTGTACCATTGAACTCTACCTCCAAAGGTTCAAAGGTTCAATGGGTTTAAAGGCTCAACGACATTGGTAGACTTAAAGAGTTAAGCATTTCGGCAAGTTCAAAGTTCAACCGCTTTGGAAAGTTTAATGGTTTCAAAGGACTTAATGAAAATAAGACTTTAAAGAGTGAAGGTTGAACTATTGAAACATTTAACCTTGAACCAAAATGGTTTAATGAGTTTAAAGGTTTGATGAGTTCAATAAGATCAAAAGACTTAATGAAAAGAAGGCTTCAAAAAAGAAAGATTGAACCGTTGAACCATTGAACCTTGAACTAAAATGGGTCAAAGTTCAAAGGTTCAATGAGTTCAATAAAGTTTGAGAGACTTAGAAGAAAAAAGGATTCAAAGAGGAAAGAATGAACCATTGAATTGTTGAACCTTGAACCAAAAGAGTTCATGGTTCAAAGGTTCAATAAGTTCAACAGAAAAGAAAAGGATCTAGAAAGTTTGAAGGAATAAAAGATTCAAAGAAAGAGAATGAACCATTGAAGCTTGAACCAAAATGGTTCAAAGTTAAAAGGTTCAAAGGTTTAAGGAATTTCAAAATTCAAAGGAAGGAAGTGAAAGCTGATTGAACCAAGGAGCCGATTGAATCACCCAAACCATTGAACTATTGAACCAATGCACTCTCATGGTTCAAAGGTTCAAGGTATAAGTGACCAGAAACTAGTGACATCCCCATGGACGTAAAATTTAGGGTAATGAAATACACTTTTATTTTAAAATGTGGCATGGACCATATGAACAAATTTAGTGACCGGCTAAAGAAGAAGCCAAAAGCGCCAGCAAAAAGGGAAGAGATAGCCTAAGAGCTCAGATCACACAAAAAATGACAAAATACAACAAGACATGGTGAGGAAAGAGGGAATGATGTAGAAAGACCAAAAATATCTATGCAGGAGTTATTTTTGGTAGGTGAAATAGTCCAAAAGGTTGACATCAAAGAGCGTGAGCACTCAATAGCGCAGCTTCTTTTTTTAGATCGAGTAAAGGTGAAGTGGACAGTTGCATAAATATCAGGAAGAGGACCAGGTGGCCCATACTTTAGAGGAGACATTTGAGATAAATTGACATGCCACAGTTAAGATTGATGCCCTATTCCAGCATGGACCCTTGACAGAATTTCAAATGCATTTAAGGCATTGAATGCAGCATGGGCCATTTTGTGAAACAAATCACCCAAGTCTTTTTTGGAGTGCTATATATTGTAATCTCTTATTTTATGCAAAGGAGATCTCTCAGTTATATAATTAAAACTCTACCCAAATTAAAAGTCATTTCCTGAGACTTTGAGCTTAGATTGTTGATCATATTTCTTTATTTGAATGAGAAAGCAAGTGACCTTTCAGACGTGCTAGAATAGCTTGTGTTGTTGAAGAAATTATTCTTATGTCTATTTCTTGAATGCATTCTTGTCCATTTAATTTAACAAGTAGAACTAGTGGAAGTAATCAAGAAGGTGTCCTGAAGCTAATTGTGGAGAGACTTTGTGCTGCCACAATTGTCTTTAGTGTGTTTGTCTTTTTTGTTTCTGTGTAAAGGACCTTGGGATGAATTTTTACCCTCATTGTCCTTCATATCTCACTCTTTGGTAGTTGAGGTGGAGACTTTGTACTACACCTCATTTTGATAGTTACTATACCCTATTACTTTCACTACCAGAAATATTCCTATTGTTTGCTGAACAAGCACTTCTAAAAGAAGAGAAGTGCCTTCTATCATTTCACTAGGATTTATACTAACCAAGAAGGAATATGGATATTGGTTAATATTGATTCTAAAAGAAGAGAAGTCCCTTCACCAATCACCCAGGATTTCTCCTTTGTCTATGAACATCATCTCTAAGAAAAGAGAGATGGATGGTGTTATCATACCCTGAGTGTTATTTTCTGCTTATATATATAGTATATAACTCCTCATATTTATAGGGAACCTTCCCTTGATGAGAGGAGATATTTATCCCATCCTGATGTGGTAAACCTACATGTTTTGGTTGATAAATATCCCTATGCTATGGTGGAAACACCTATTTTTCCCACCTGTTACCTGGTGACAAAATATTCACCAACAGTATCCAATCAAGAGTTATTATTTTCTCGCACTTCTTCACAACCTTCTCTTTTACCATTATACTTGAGGAATCTTAGCTTAGGGTTTTTACTTTGAGAATATAGTCTTGTGGATAAGTATTGGATGATTTGGCCTTTCTTATTGATCCTTACAAACCTTAACAACCTCTTGCAAAGCCCTTTTGGCCAAGGGAGAGATTTAGTCTTGACGGGTTCACATTCAGGTAAGTATATTCTAAAATTTTCTCCTCTTTTTAGTAGATATAAGTAGCATAATTGTTGGATCAAATAATATTACTCTTCATATTCCATGTATTATGGTCTTACTCATACTTAGCTTTATTAAGATTCCCTTATACATGTTGTGATTGCTTTACTAACCCTTTTATTATGCTATAAGCTTTGGTGTGCACTAAATTAGATTTAGTTTCTTATTTATTAGCATAGGTGAAATATTAAATATTAAAACTCTTTTAGGGTCATTGTGTGATTATGTTAGACTGTAGGCTTGTGAACCCTACCTCACATGGTATATTGTGATAAGTGATCCCATAATTAGGTATAGTAGATCCCCATATTGTTCATGCTCCCATTTAACAAATGTATTCCCAATCAGAAGTGTAGGTATGATCTATCTTTTCTAAGCTAGGATTGATTTATATATATGATGCATTTTTAATTCCATACATAATCTATAACAAAAATTATCTATGGAATGGAGATTAAATCTATGGTGCTAACTGAATAGGATTGTGAGCCATGGAACACTTATGGACCCATCTAGTAAAAGGATATGTGATTGGAGTGGATGCTCTATGTTATAAAACTAATCTATGTGGTAATGGTGTAGAAAGAGGCAATCTAGAATCCAAAACATGTCTCTAATGTAGGGGTCTCTCTAATAAAGGTCTTTATGGTAGAGTATGCATACATGGTAATGTTGTAGGATTACACCTCACCTACATTGGTTTCTCAACTAATATCTGAGGTGCACTAATGGACTTTATGTTTGGAGCTATAACTAGTGACTTTTGTATAATTGGTTTTGGAATAGATATGGGATATTGATATGGAAGGACCTCAACTATAACCACATGATTAACATTCATATATTTGAGACATGTGTATTGTGGATGGGATAACCCAAAACTACTATATCCAAGGCCTACCCAATAACCTATCAAGTATACTAGTACTAGGTTCAACTATGAATCTAGTGGCCACATGTGTAGGACCAACTTATAATGAAAATATTGTATCCTCAATGGAAATATTAATATAACCACTAAAGCCACACATAAATGTATCCATCTAAGAAATTTCTTTCTCTAAATAACCCAAGTGCTATAGAAGTGTGATATTATATGTGTTAATGTTTGACCCATTTTCAACCATGAGACTCTAAATATGATGATGGTCAAATTAAGCTCATATAAAGAGCATGTATAATTATGTTTCATCATCAACTATCTCCTACATTGATAAATTGATGAGATGTATGTCTAATACCATAATATGATACACCTCAATGATATTATGTAGAAGGTGTGTGTCCACTCTATGAGTATGATAATATATTGGTAGTGGTTATCCCCAATATGTATAATGAACACCTAAAGTTCCTTTTGTCTTATTATTTGTGTGCTTTGGAAACATATCTAAAAGTATTATAAATGCTTTTGATTTTGTTTGTTGTGGTCTACGTGCCTTTGTAGGAGTGTTAATATCAATGATATAAACATCTATAAAATATTATATCTTATGTTGTAGACTCATGCATCTATTTATAGTATGGCATGGTAACCTATGATAGTTAAAAAATACATTCGAATCATAATTCCTTGCAAGAGGTATAGTTTTATCAACCTATTTGACGGGAGGCAGAGATGTGACATTGTATTCAAAGATTTACTAAAGAACATGTGATGGTGATTTGGGAAGGTACGTGAAGGGTCTCCTTAGAGGAGATGATAAAACCATGAGAGGAACTAGATCTAAAACTTCAATAATTGTTAACTTTTTATAATTCTAGTTTTTAGTGGGACTTACCTTGTATGGGTCCTTATTGTAACTCTTATTATATGAATGTGATCTAGTAATGTACTTTAAATTTACCATAGATAGAAGCTTGACTTCCCACTATTTCATTGTGTGGCATAGTTCTGTGAATGATGGAAACTTATTAAATATAATATGTTCATGTAATGTTAGTAATAAACTCTATTTGAATATGTCCTGGAGTTCTTTATCTTTCATGGGGATAGTCATATTTGTTAATACATTTTTATATCACAAGACATATCCATCTATTAGCTCATTATATTTTTGTTTGATTTGATCAAATAGAGAATAATAAACCTTATCACTAATGTTGATATAAAAGTATGAAAAAACCTATCTTCTAGTGGATCTAATATTGTGATGGACTGATTAGGGAGATCATATAACCACTATAATGCATAGTCCTTTAAATTGTAAGGGAATAACCTAGCAAAAACTAGACATGTGGTCCATGAATTCTATGTTGAAAGCTCATGGATGATGATTTGGGTCATCCTTACCATCATAAAAAGTAATATTGGGTGCCATGAATACATATGATAAAGTATTTTACATTATATGTTACACTGAAGGTGTATGTAGGAGTGTGTGAGAGTCCAAGGCATAAGATGGTCTAGTAACACCCTACCGAAGATGTAACACCTTAGGCTACATAAAATTTATCTATTATAAAAGGGATTATACATCTGAGGAAGATGGATGTGTATTATACATAAGAGGTTATGCTAGAGGTAAAGGTTGGCTAGTTGTATCTAGTTTTTCTAGAGCCTAAGATGCCCTTGTAGTATGTGTAACAATATCAACGTGTGTAGGGTTATAGGATTGACCTGTAGTGGATTTTAGGAACTCTCCTTGAATAATATAGATAAGGTCATCTTATATATTATTATGTTTAGAAATGAAATCTTGAAAATGTCACTTATTAGTCTAAACAAATTGATTATTGGATTCTACCATTGTACATTGAGAAATAGGAAAATAGAAAGTTGTATATTTCAAACCTTTTAAGAAATTCAGTTTATGAAAGATTAAAAAATTGAAATAATGAATCAGATATAATATTTTGGAATTTATTACTAAGCTTTAAAAAATGATATAAACCTTAAGAGCATATAGGTTCAGGGTATTGGCAGTATTCAAAGTAAGTTGGGTTCACCAAATGATTTAACTTTTAGTGGGATTATGGATTTTAAAACCCTAAGTTGTTAAAGGGTTGAAAAAATAAATCAAGGACTAAATATCCAAAAAAATATAACCACTCTTTTTTTACAATTTTTAAACTTATCTTATTATTCTAAAAATAGTAATAAATTACACTATGATGTACCTAGATAGAAACTGACTGAGATAGATGGTTGATAGGCTAGAAATTGGTGTAGAGACTGAGTAGGGTGTTATTAAAAATAATCTAAAGTCAAAAATCTTACTAGATATTAATGTGATCCTATACATAGTATCATACTATAATAATGTCTTCTAGGGTGTGAAAGTGTCCCTTAAAGGTAGAAACTATGAGATTCTAGGTGGACCTTCCCCTGAGTTTGATATGCCTATGCATATGTGTGTGAGTTCTAGATCACTATATTTCATCTATTTTTGATTGATTTGGAATGAAAAACTGTATACCTCCATGTTATTTATGTGTTTTAGGAATACAAGTAGAAAAAGTGTAATGTTAGCTGGATAGGATGGATGTGACCTCAACATCATGCTATGTTGAGATTTTACTAAATACCAATAATGTGAGAGGGGATCAAGATCGATGTATTTCACCCAATCTAAGTGTTGGTATAACTGTAAGTGAAGGCTAGTATGATTGACAGCGTAAGTGATTTTAATGCGACTTGAGAATAAATATGTAAATAATCTAATATTAGGAGTGTTGTAGATGGTTATATGTAGAAGTAGGATAAACTAGGAATTAATGACATTGATATTCAAAACTTGTTTTTTAGCTTATTTTTGTGTATTTGCATTTAATTTCCATATAGTGGGTAAAGGGATAAAAGTGTTGTATATATACTGATCCGATGCTTATCAGGTTGTGTAATAGGTCTAGGATGAACCTCAAGTGTCTTTAGAAATGTAAATATGCATATTAAATTAAAAAATAGGTAAGAAACAATAACATAATCCCTTGGTCACTAGTGTAGTGCACTAGTGTCCAAAGGTCCATGCTAGTGTCTAGGTGGTGTAATCTATTGCACTAGGGTTTCGGATGACTAGGAGATGATTTAGGATTGATTTTGGTACATTTGATGATGGGTTGACCCACATGAAACATGGATAAGGATTCAAAGAGGCCCTAACATAGGTCTAAGGCTAAATTAGGGATAATATGGTCTCAAAAGACACTCATTACACTCACGTGACATTTTATATGACTTCACATTGGAATGGTTATATGATGTTACTAATTATTCAATCAAAAAATTAAATCCACTAGTAGATATGTTTTTTTCACACTTTTTGATCAACATCAATGATAAGGTTTCTTATGCTCAAGTTGCTCAACTCAAACAAAAATGTAATGAGCCAATAACTAAATATGTCTTGCGATATAAAAATATATTAGCAAAGATGACTATCCCCATGGAAGATAGAGAACATTATGACATATTAAAATATATTTTATTATTGGCATTATGTGAATCTATTCTATTTAAGAAGTTTCCATCATTCATAGAACTATGCCACATAGTGAAAGAAAAGGAAGTCAAGTTTCTCTCTATGGTCAAGTTAAAGTATAGAAATGGATCAAATTAAACTAATAAGAGTTTCAATAAGCCTTTATACAAGGTAAGTCCCATTTAAAATAAAAATTATAAAAATAAAACTGCTAATTTAGCTTTAGATCTAACTCCTCACATGGTTTTATTAGCTCCTCCAAGGAGACCCTTCACACACCTTCTTGAATCACCAACACATGTTCTTCAGTAACTCTTGGAATGAAAAGTCATATCTCTCCCTCCCATCAAAGATGTTTATACAAATAATCATATTATAATTAATTATGATGTCAATGTATTTTGTGACTATCACTAGGCTCTAGGCCATACTAAAAATAGATGCATAAATCTATGATATAAGATATAAGATTTGATAGACGCTCATGTCATTGATGTAATCACTTCTACAGAGGAACCTAGACCATAACCAATGGAAGAAAAAACTTTGAAAGTATTTTGAGATCTATTTCCAAAGCATGTGACTAATGAGACAACAAGCACTTCACTTGTTCATTATACATATCACACATATCCACCCCCAACATCTTATCATACTCATATATTGGACACACACCCTATACATAATATCATTTGGGTGTATCATAATATAGTACAAACTATACCTCTCATCACTTTCTCAAATTAGGATATAGTTGACGATGACATATATTTATATGTATTGTTTGTATGAGTTTACATTAATCATCATCATATTCACAATGTCATGGTTGACAATAGATAATCATTTACATGTATACTATCACACTTATACAACACTTGGATTATTTATATTATAACATTTATTAGATAGATACAATTATTTGTGGCTTCAGTGGCCATATTTAGAGCTCAATCGAGGAGATATTACTTTTGTTATAGGTTGGTCTCATAGACATGGACACTAGATTCATAGTTGTACCTAGCGATAACATATTTGACATATTATTGGGTAAGATTTAGATATAATAGATTTGGGATATATCATCCACCATACATAAATATCCCAAATATATACATGGTAATCATGTGGTTATAATTGAGGGCCTTCCATATGAGCATCATTTATCTATTCCATAGATAGTTGTACAAAAATCACTAGTTACAACTCCAAACATAAATTCCATTAGCACACCTCAAATATTAGTTAATACAATAGTGAAAGTGAGATCTAACCTTATAAAATTAAAATGTATGCATACTCTAACATGGATACCTTTATTAGAGAGACCCCTTCATCAAAGATATGTTATGGATTCTAGAGAGCCTCTTTCTACCCCATTACAACATAGATTAGTCTTACAATAAAGATAATCCACTCCAATCATAGCTCATTCTATCATATGGGTCCCCAATCACTTTATAGATCACATGCATATTTATTCAACTCCAAAAATTCATATCCCCACTCCATAAATAGTTTCTTCTACACATCACTCAATCATCTCATTCTCTAATCTCATATACCACATCACACAACACACATGATCACTCTTCCTCTCTTTTATAAATGCCAAATTAATTGTGATTCTCTTACAAGAATCATTTGTTAGTAGTATCTCTCCTCTTGTACATATCTTATGCTCATAAAACACAAAAAAAACAATATATTCAAAGATACAAAAAAAATCAAATATTTTCTCATAAAATACAATTTTTGTATTTTATGCATTTCCACGTTTACATTACTTATATTTTATAGGTAATACATATGTTAGATATGTTAGTGTAATTTGGTTTTATCATACATATATGTTCACTTGTTGTCTTCAAGTTTTCATAGATTCTTACAGGACTTAGGTATATCACATAGATCCATATTTTCTATTATATACCCATTGGGGGAACATACATAGATACATAGATTCATCATTGATACATTCTCCCATTTGCGACATCCTATACACAAATTTTAATTTACCAAGTTATATCATTATATACTCCATATCATAGATTTAACATTGTTTATATCTTGATATTGATCTTCCTATACTACATAGGTTTTTTGCTGACTACCACTGCTATAGACTCAATTTATGTATATCTTTGATCATATATATATTTGTACCACATGTTTATACATTATTTCATTTATAGCTTTCATATTTTATATTTGATTGTGTTCTTTTGATTCTACATCTATTTAAGGGCATTTGAAAATGGAATTATTCTATGACTCTACATTAATTCCTTTCATTGTGTGTATGTTTTGGGCATATGGCCATGTAATTATGTGTGCCTTCATGACTGTGTATGCAAACATTTGAAAATGTAATTCCATGTGGATTTAATCCAACCTCTATTTTTGTATGCATATGTGGAAATTTGAACATGTCCTTGTATGTTAGCTATTTTATTAGACTTAGTGACATGTGCTTGTGTCCCTTGTATTATGTCCCCTTAGCCTACTTTCCAAGCCTCATGTGTTTGTATGTATGATTTCACGTATGTGTCATGCCCATGACACTTGTATCTTTCTTGTTAAAATCACATGTATCTTGTGATGCCATGAGGGACCTCATGCATCTCCCATTCCTCCTTAGGTGAATTGATGGACATCATACCCCATCCCCTTAGGTAGTTACTCAGATTATACTAATATTTTTTTTCCATATACTTGGTTACAACTTTATATCTATCTTGATGACTATTAGAATGATATGTCTAACATACACCATACATTACGAGCCTATGCTCATATTATGTTACATTATGATGTCATGTATACACATTAGATTGGATTATCACACATATATCATATCTTTCCAATCTAATACACAAGATAAATAAATTTTTCTTTGAAGATAGTTATTGTAGAGGTTCAAAAAATCCCCTAAAAAGAGGGGAATTCATAGGGGTTTATCACAGAGATCAGACCATCTTAGTCCATTCAAAACATAATTTTTAACACGTAGACATAGAATACAAAGATCAAATTGAAGAAAACACAATGGAATATAGTAAGATACATCAATTTCAATTTGGCATAAAAAATCACATAATGACATTGGCATGGCATAGAGGACACTAGTGCAGTATGGTACTATCCAAAGGACCATAGTAATATCTAATAGCCCCAAAATAAGAAAATATAGACTAGATAAAAAGGTACATAAGTTACAGTTCAAGTTTTCATAGTATCAGCCACAAAATAATTATTAATGCTAAATTTATTATTAGTTTTACATAGAATCATACAAGTTTTCTCAGATTGGGGTCATCATGTGTTGTATGATCACTGCCATTTTAGTTTTAGATATGCTCAAAAATATATTACTATAACTTAGTCCAAAATCCATATGCATAAATATCATAATTGGGGGCATGTCTACAACCCATTCTTTCTATTTACTAAATTATGCACTAGTTGATTAGATGGAATGAGAAAATCCATGTCATTATCCATGTTGTATACACCAGATAGCATTTTCACCAGGTTCACACTAGATTGATACCTTATTTCATCTACATCATTTGTTGTTAATGAGTAGTACCTAAGATACATACTTGAGTTCCTAAGAGACCCCTACATAACTTTTCATTTTAGTTTTTTAGAGTGGACCCATAGCCATCATATATAATTTTAGTGACATCAATTAGTTTCAATTAACTTACATAGTTTTATTATAGATGCATCTACTAAACATGGTTAGGAAATCATGGAGTCATAACCTACTTCAATTATTAATCCACCTACATAAGAAGGTTGGACAAGCCATCAATCCAATCCAAGTTATTCATAGATTATGATCCATAAAAATAGGGGTGGGAAATGATGGATTCAAAATTAGATTAAGTTCTTGAGCCATCCAAACATTAGGATTGAGAAAGACATCATCTCAGTACAAGTTATTCACCAATTTGATCACCAACTACACACACTAGATATCACCAATTTTTTGCATTGGTTCACATACCAAACAAGGTGTATTACTTATTTTCCTCTCTCTCTTATCTCTTTACTTATTCTTGTCTTTAATTTTGATGTTTCTTAAGTAAGGATTGATTCACTCATGTTTCATTTGTAGGATACATAATGAAGTAGGCTTTAAAAGCTCATACCCAAATTCATGGGATTCATGTCACAGGTATGTCTAGGTACACTTCTTATTCCTTTATCCTATTCATATTGTTTTGATAAATTTATAGAATAAATGGGGGGGGGGATGTATTCATATGAAATGTCACTTAAGTGAAATGAGTGACACTTGAGACCACCCTATCCCTAGCTTAGCCATAAAACTATCTTAGTTTCTATTTCATTCCTTTTCTAACTTTGATGAGGGTATAATATATCCCCAGATGTACCAAATGTATTCCCATACCATATCTGAGGCATCTAGACCTTTAGTTTACCATATTTGACCACTTGAACATTAGCATGACCCTTTGGACACTAGCATACTATGTTAGTGACCAAGGGATTGTGTTATTATTCCTTACCTTTTTTTCCTGCAATGAACATTTTCCATTTCTCAAGATACATTAGGGTTGGCCTAGACCTATTCCACATCCTGACAAACTATATATATATATATATATATATATATATATATATATATATATATATATATATATATATATATATATATATATATATATATATATATATTAGCACTTTTATCCCTTTACCCAGTAAATAGAAATTAGATGCAAATACACAAAAATAACTCAAAACCAAGTTGTGAAAATTAAGGTCATTAATCCTTATTCTACCTTAATTTTGTAAATAGCAATATAAACCAGTCTTAAGCTTAGATTACTCAAAATTTTAGTCTTAATTCACATTTAAATCACTCAAATAGGGATTTATAACTAGAATTCACTTTTAATTCCACCAACACTTAAATTGGTAGAACTACATTATTCCTAATCCCATCTATAGGTATTAGTATGTAGGCAAATCTCAACATAGTGGGGTGTTGAGGTCACCTCCAACCTATCCAACTAGAATTACACTTTTTTTACTTGCATTACTTAAATACCCTAACAACATGGAGGTCTAGATTTTTTAATTACAAATAAATCAAGAGTAGAGAAAATATAGTGATCCAAATACTATAGACACATAGGCATAGGCATATTGAACTCAAGCAATAGTCCACTCAAAATTTTACATTCTCTACATGTAAGGCACATCGTTGTGCCTCATAGGACACTAGTATAGTGCACTGCTATCTATAGGAGCATGTTATTATTTATGAATATTTTTGACTTCAAATTGTTATTTATGACACTTGGCCTAAAATCTACACCAATTTCTAGATGTCAACCATTTCTCTCAGTTAGTTTCCAGCTAAGTACATCTTTGTGTAGTTTTTTTTTTTTTTTTTTTAAAATAATTAGATTAGGTCAATTATTACACAAATCAATGGATCTATTTATTCCATATTTATTCCCTAATTTATTTTTCTAACCCTTTAAATACCTATGGTTTTAAAGTCCATAATCACCAAAAAATTTAAATCATCCATCATGGTATCTAGTGCACCATCACTCAATGTACCTAATGAATTGATAATCTACACTGGTGATTGATAGAATCCTTCAATTTTATTTTTCCTTACTTGAACTAAGTCCAATAAAATGTTGTCTTATATTACCTTTAGTTGAATAAACTACACTCTATCATTTACATTCCTTATATTTAATTCCTCCACCTTTGCAGTAGCAGCTTTACCTAACAAAAATACACTCTAATACTTACACATAAAAATAAAATAGATAATTTTATAAATTTCTACAAAAAATCTTAAAAAGCATACTTATAAGATATGTTCTATATAATTTATTTTCCATAATTACTAACACATTAATTATTGTATTGTATTTTAGATATTTAATAAAAAACCAAACCAAAAAACAAAAAAATAGTTGAAGCTGTAGCTTCATGATAGGTTGGATGCAATAATAAAAAAGACAAATCCAAAACTTGGTGCAAAAATTTAACCTTGTCTTATGAGACAACAAAAAAAATTTGATGGTAATAGATTATGAAATTCCTCTCTCACCAGAATTTTACATATAAGGTGAACATGTCCTACATGAGAAACTTTAAATAAGACTATAAAATTAGTTTAAAACTCCTCATAAAGAATCTTAACTTCATCAAGTGCTTCCTCATGTTGAATAATATTTGTGCACTTCACCATTAAGCTAAAAGTATGTCTGCAATTTAAATCCACAAGAGGATTATACAATTTATTAGTCACCACCTTAACATCTCCTCTATAAGCTAATTGTATAAGCCTTTAAGAGTCATGATCTAATAGAACCACCTACCTCACCATCTTGTAGGCCAAATAAATTTTGTCCTCAAAATATGTGACAACATTTGCCACAACATGTCATAAAATTCTATCAGACTATTTAATAGGACTAACTTTAGCCACAATTCTTTAGTTCTCTGAATGCTTCTATTTAGCATGGATCCCAAGAGAAGTCCGTTAGTTTAGGCACTTGTAGTCTTAACTAAGGTTACAAAATCAAATATTTCAATATAATATGGAGAAATATGTATGCTATAACCCCTTAGAAGTGGGATGCCATATATAACTTAAGAGCCTAGGCATTTAATTTACATTTCAATCATTTATTCAGGTAAGCATTTATTTAGCCCTGAAGTATCCACCTTCATTCCTGCAATAATGAAGTGTCCTACTAATCCTTTTATAATATCAAAGGATTTTCTTTAGAAAATAATGAATGGAAAGTATTGGAACATTGTAATGTTTTATTAAAATCTTAACATAGTTGTTCAGAAGGACATGTAAAAAATTATCCAAGCATATATCCAAAATGAATTTTTTCAAGGAATTTAGAAATATGAGGAAAAAAATTATTACACCACTTTAATTCACCATATCATCAATTTTTTTTCTAAAAAATTAAAATAACTAATAAATTGACATGTTCTCATATTAAAATAAAAATTCACCAACTATATATGTTTTAATATGGGGTGGGATATTGAGATACAATAATATTTAGTGTTTAGGTGGGTTGAAATCCCTATCTATCTATTTGAGTGGCCCATAGTCCATAGTTCTTTCCATGGTTGACTCCATGTCTACATGTAGTTTCCTAGTTGACTCCATGTCTATGGTGTGTAACTTTCAATGGTTCACTTTAGTAATGTAGTCACTAATATAGATATATAGGCTACTGATTGACTATATGAATATAGTTACTCTCTCTAGTTAACTGCATTCACACCATCATGATTTTGCATAATGAAATAGTCAATTAGCTAATTACAAGTACTAGAAGTTTTATATAACCTATTACAAGGTAAGAGACAAATTATTTTCATTAATTTTTTTAGAAGGTTTTACTATTTAAGCTAATGATGTTGACCAATTATAGTACATTATTCAACCAATCAATAACGTTAACCAAAACAAGGTGAAAATAATGTTATCATTACAAAAAAAATTATTTGATATAATGTTAAGAATTACATGGCCTAATTTATATAAAAATTTGAATTACAACCCTTTTGCTTATGGTCCCAACTATCTCAAACATGGTTTTAATACTCCTAACCACTCTTTAGACTAGTTTTTATGTTTTTTCCTAAACATGTTATCAATGTAAATTACTTTGGTTTGGAGTTCATATTAAATTTCTAACCAATAAGAATTGTTTATTTATGAATCAATATCTTCAAAAAGGATTAAGTTGACTGCAATATATCCATATATTACAATCACTCATAATAGGTACAAAAACCACTTCACATTACTTGTTAAAGAGGTGTGGAGAAATGACTATAGGGAGAACTCTATCAATGTCTAAGAATTGGGGGAGGAGATTTTGGATTGTATAAATGACTACCTTGATAGTTTTTTAATTTTTATTTAACTTTTCCATGAATAATATGCTAACTTAATATTGTCTTGGAATATTTATCTATTTCCCTCATCTATTTCACTAGGTTTATGTCATATTGGTTGTAGTTTACAAACTTTACATGACTGATCCAAGGGTTGATTCAAATAGTTAATCAATTGTAATATATTCATATTTACCCAAAATGATGTTAATGTAAGAAAATATTACACTAAAAACTAAATGGAAGGAATGCTACATCACACCAACTTTAAACTAAGTCCAAGTGACTATGAGAAATTTATCTCTTCAATAACAATATTTTAGTAGGAATACATAACTAAATCAAATTATTCAAGTAATTATTGTCATAATACATAACATAACATTCACGTATGAAGGAAAAATGCTTATCCTTCATCTCTCTTAGAAATAAATGTATTACACTTCATTTGGAAACTATTAAACATAAAATATTTTATTAGGCATGCCTAAGAATATATTTTAAATACATATTACAATAATGGTTGTTTTAATTTCAAAATTAAGGTATTCATATGAGGTTTACATACTTAATATTTGATAATGCATATACTGATTGTAGTCATTAAGTATGAATTTAAAAATATATGGTTAGAATTATCAAGCACTTAACTCATGTCTTTTGTTAATGTATCAAAAACTAAAAAATGATTAGTGTGTTTTGTTCCATTGGTTTTACCCTTCACTTTCTCACCTTTATATGTAAGAAAAATAAGATTTTCTTTTCATTGGCCTAGAATGAAAACAATATATAAAATATAAGGGAAAAAATTAGTTATAAGACCCTATGTTGAGAGTTGGCATAAATGAATAAACACCATCTAATTATCAAGCCATTAAATGGTGGAAACCACTTGATAAAATGATGTTAAAAAGTAGTAAATTGCATAAATAATAATTCATAGAGAAATAAAAGCCTAAGTCTTGAGAGACAAGTGTTTCATAAGAAATATTAGGTATAATCAATGATAAATTCTTAAATGATTGATTTATCTATTTAGAAATCATTTGAGTGCTTATTATTATGCTAGAAAAATATTTTATAATATCTATATGATTTTTTATGTTAAATGAAAAACATTTTTTGCATATTTATAAATAATTGAGTTAAAATTAAAACTTTATGTGCACAAAAATTGAATACACTGGCTAAAAGTAATAAATGCATGATAAATGGGCCAAGTGCACTAGTAATACTAGGTAGAGATAAAGATAAAAACTTATGAGTATCCAAGAATTTCTCAAAGGTGTCACAAGCATGGGTACTTATAACACAAATATTGTGACATGGAGGAGGAAAAGGGGTAGTTTTTTTGGGAAAAAAATAAATTTGATGGATTGAGAAAGATAAAGGTGGACATACAAAGTCAATAAATGTGTTAATAACACCTAATTCAGATTAATAATACAAAAGAAAAACAAAAATATACAATAAAGTCATGCTAATTAATAATTAATAAATGTCTATGGGCTATTTTTAGGTCATAAAATTTTACCCTAATTTGAATCATGTCTAAGAATACACTTCATAATATAAAAATAATATATTTTAGACTAAAATATACACATTGAGATCTAGATAATATAATTCTTTTCATCTAAGCATCTTAAAAGAAAAATCCACATACACATGGGTTAACACTAAATAATAATAATATATGCTAAAATTTGAAGAACTATAATGAGATTACATCATCTTGTTGAAATTATAGATAATGTGGATTTAGACACCCTTAACACATACATGCCTTCACAATGGAATAAAGCTCAATATAATTTTGATCACTAAAAGTCTAAGTTAAGCACACCATTAGTGATGTACCTCAAAGTCCATAATGCTCAATATGATAATACACATACTCCATTAGCATGTTTATAAATATACATAATATAATATATCCACTACTTTTTATGTGTGGTAAATATGCAAAACTAATGTAAAAAATAGAGATTGGATGTAATATATGCGATATAGAGAAGATACAATAATGTTAAAATATATGATATTTATGAAAAATCAACATAAATATGTTTCTTCATGTCTCCCTATGACATAAATTGAATATAGGGTAAGTGTAGGAAGATGGTGGATAAAAAGGGGTCTACCCATGGACATGTTTATCCTAAAAATTAAAAAAAACTCAACTTTTATAGATTACTTGAAAATGCTATAAGAACATGAATTGTAGCTTTTTGATTGTAGTTTCCAAAACCCTATTGAATAAAATGTACCTTCAAACATCTAAATTTTTAAGAGTAACTCATTCTTTAAGGAAAATAGAGTAGATAGTCATATGCAGGACACAACCTTTTTATAGTAAAGTTTTTTTTTAAAAAAAAACCCCTTTGGTGGAAATTTATATAAGGTCATCTAGTTTGTGACCTAAATTTTATTATTTTTTTTAATAAATATTTTTTTATTAGTTTTAAAATTAAAAATATAATTAAAACTGATAAAAATGGATAAATGTTTGTGCGACCTCCATAACTACCTCAAAAAAATGAAAAAATAGTTTTTTTGAATGAATATAGAATTAGGCCTAGTTTGTGAGCATATAATTTTTTTCACATCTGGATCAATGAAAAAATAATTAAAAATATATATGAACATATATATATGGCATGTAGTGGCCTAAAAAATCCATATTTATAAATCAACATAGATAGAAACCTTAAAATAGTCCAAAAGTTAAAAATAAGATTTGGAAAGACGAGAGCATGCTCATCTTCATGGCAATAATTTTGTGAATTGGCTCACTAAAAGTGTATTTGGTGATAAAAGTTTAATTTTATTATTTTATGTTAAATATCTTAGATTATATTATGTGTTGAGATGTCCAAGCCTTTAGAGTGATAATTCAAGTCATTTGTGAGCCAAAATGCTTGGTTTTTGAATTTAAAATTAGCATAGCATGTACGCATTATGTTCCAATGAAGTCATGAAGGGGTAAAATGCAAGAGGGGTATGAATTAGAAGGTATAAATGGGTGGTTTAATAAAATATATTTTAAATACAAAAATATGGTCACTTTGCATCTAGTAGAGTTGGTCTCACAACTGCTCACCTTATGGTGTGGGAGATAGTTTTTAAAAATCCAATCTAGTTAGCACTTAGGAATTTTTAGGATTATTTTATTGAATATATGGATTTAAATGGATAAATTTGGTTATTTATATCCATTTTGAGAAAATATATAGTAATTTTTTAAGTTTTGTCATGTTCTAGATTGTTTACTAGAATTTTTAGGAGTCCTAGTTATGTCAAAATTAAAGATTACAAACTAACACACACTCAACCAGTCTTATATTCCAATTTTACTTATGATTAGGAACCTTATAGGAAAAAGAGTGACACGACACCACCATAATCATTTACAATTATGGTAAATAGGGAAAATTTGGGGCACATTTAGGTGTGGTCACCCCAATTCAATTCTAATTCATGTGAAAGTTGTGTGAATAGGAAAACATAGGTTACATTGGTAACCCATGCACACCCAAAAATCCATTCATGCAAATTTTACTTGAATTTATGTCCATTATAGGCCAAATTAACACAAAAACACCATATTTAACTATGACCAAGGTAAATTCAAACAATGGGCCTACCACACTAATGCAACCCATACATAATGAATCCTATTAAATGATGTCAAGTAGTTGAAACTAAATATCATACTAACAGGGTAATAATTATCCATCACATCATGTTACCCACACCCATTTTATTATGTATCACATAAACATCATCAAATATGTATAAATATGACATCAATCTATTTTATGATATGGATATGCATTATATCACTTAAATCATTCATGCCATGTCACACATTATTTAATTTACATGAATTTGGTCATACGATACATATTATGTATGTAATGTAGTAGAATTGATCATTGATATATTTATTTAGTCATTAATAGACTTATTCAATGAATAGAGTGAACTAAATATAGTTGATAGTGTTGATAAACCTTGGACCCTATCTCTATTCACTCTAAATCTATATCGAAATCCATTTTAGCGGGTCAAGGTGCCAATATATATTATGTAAATCAAATTATAAATTGTGTCATTGCCAATTAAACTCTCTCATCTACCCTAATTTTACATAAACACACCCTCATAAACCCTCATCATCCCTCATCGCCCATAATAACTCCATAATTACCCCTCATCATACCTATTCACTCCCTCATCAACCCTCATCATCCCTCATCATCCTTAATCACTCTTTCATTTCCATCATCATCACTCATAGTCACTAGCCACACCTGTATTGACCTTCATAGCCCCTTATGATCCCTAAGATCTCCCTAATCATCTCTTATTTTACCTCATCATCCATAATCATTCCTTCATATAACTTCATCATAACTCATCATCCCTAATAACTCCATCATCTACCCTTATTTTCCCTAAACACACCTTCATTGACCCTCATCATCCCTAATCATCCCTAATCACTTCATAATCACCCCTCATCATACCTAATCATTACCTCATTGACCCTCATCATTCCTCATCATCCTTAATCACTAATTCATTATCCCTCTCATCCTCATAGTCCCTAGCCACACCCTCATCATCCCTCGATGTCCCTCATCATCCATAAACACTCCATAATCAATAATCATTGTCCCTCATCATCCATAATCATTCCTTCATTAAACCTCATCATACCTCATCATCCCTAATCACTTCCTCATCTACCCTAATTTTTCCTAAACACACCCTCATTTTCCCTCATCATCCATCATCATCACTAATAACTCACTCATCACTCATCATCATAACTAATATTTCCCTTGTTGAACCTCATTAATTCTCAACATCCCTAATCACTACCTCATTAGCCTTCATTATCCCTCATAGTCCCTATTCCTATCCTCATCATCCCTCACCATCCCTTAACATTCCCTAATCATCCTTCATTATCCCTCACCATCCCTAATAACTCTCTTATAGACTCTAATCATACCTAATTATCCATAATAATTCCCTCATCATCCCTCATTATTCCTTATCATCCCTCATAGTCCCTAGTCACACCCTCAAATACCTTTATGGTGGGTGTACTTGCTTCTTGCTTATTCTCAATAATACTTAATAACTAATAGATATATATGTATGTATATATGTATTTTAGCATACCACATATCCTTTCTCTATATAGGTGATACTATTCACTCTTCTTTATCCCTTGATTTGATAATGCCGCCTATCCTTTCAAGATATGTCTTGGGTATTAAATTAGGTATTAGGTGTTAAATAGATGGATAGGTAATATAAATATGATTAGGATAAGATATGGGTATCAAATATATGGTTTGAGTATTTAATTAGGTAGGGTATACTCAAGTAGGTAAGGAATACTCAAGTAGGTAACTCAAGTAGGTAGGGCATAATTGGGTAGGTAGGGGAAGAAGCATAGTATGTAGGGCATACTCAAGTACAATAATGTAGGTAACGAATAGTCAATTCCAGGTAAGGCATACTCAAGATCAAGATATGGCTCAAATATTCAATCAAGTAGGGAATACTCAAGTATGTAAATTAGCTCGGCATTATCAATGGTATAGATCTATTACATATGTAACAAGATTCAAAACTTCATTTTTTATTCTATCTATGGGAAGAAATATTACCTTTTCAACAATGGAATCTAAGTAGGTACAGAAATAATATATGTAAGCTATAGATCAAGAAGCAATATTCCCTTTATTGTTAATAATCTAATATATAAAGGGCAATTAGGTAGGAAAATAATGAAGTTATATATTAGGAATCAAGCTTCCCTTTCCTTATTAGTTAGTTCATAGCTGAGTAGGTAGGGTGAGAACAAATTTTTCTATCATAAAGTAAGATTCCCTTGATAGTTATGCCTTAATATAGAAGAAAAGAAAATATATATATTACGAAAGAAATTTTTCCTTCATAGTTATGTGTTATTCCCTTTCTATCTATCAAGAAGGAAATATTTTGTTGATATACTATTAGGTGAATGAAATACTGATATTAGGAAGGTAAGTTTCTATTTCCTTACTCCTTAGCATAGATGAAGTAGGTAGGAAAAAGTTACATTGCCTTATGAGGTAGGGAAATTTTGAAATTGAGGTAGGGCCTTCAGAATGGTGCTTCCCATATATCTATGGTATGGGGCCCATTCCTATGCTATCCTTTGATATATTATATTTGGCACTGAGGCATAATTTGAGTATGGAAAGGCCCTAATTTTGCCTTTAGGGACCATTGAGCCATACCTAATATCTAAGTAGCTCATCCCTGATACATTGGATGAAAGCATATTACATTCCTTCCATTTATAAATCAAGTTGTGTATATATTAGGTTGGATATAGATTGATTTGGGTTGGGAAACACACTCTATCAACCACATAATTAGAACATAGTCTAAATAATTAATAGCCACCTATCTATATATCAAAAAATCCATTCTATTATGGATATATTCTAAATGGCATATATAAAAAATTGAGAATTTATCTATGGGGTTGGCATTCATATTCTCAACTATTCTATAGTCATCCCTATCTATATAGATATAAATCGGGATTCTCAACTCTAAAATTAGGATTCTTATATGGACAAATCCTAATATATATGTGTAAGTAATATAATTTAATCCCACCATTTTTTTAATTTTCCTACCTATTTATTTTTTCTTGGGTTTATGGATATACACTCTCTCCATGATTTAGGTGTGGAGTGCCATATAGATATCCAAATATCATTAGATAATTAGAAGATATCTCCGAGTTACTTATTTGAGTGAAAGAAGATGAGTGAAATAATATTTTATTTAAGCCTTAGTTTAGTGAGTAAAATTTATAAATTTGAGTAGAACATAGTTAGGCACAAGAAGAAATACATTTCAACTACCATAAAAATATTGTGGGGAGTTATTAGGGATGAGAAGTGATGAGGAGGAAGTGAGTAGGGATGATGAGGGACAATGAGGGAGTGATTATAAATGATGAGGTATGGTGAGGTTTAATGAGGGAGTAATTAGGGATGAGGAGGTAGTGATTATTGATGATGAAATATAATAAGGGAGTGATTAGGGATGATGATGGCTAGTGAGGGTCAATGAAGGAGTGGTTAGAGATGACGAGGGAATGTTTAGATATGATCAAGGATAATGAGGGTCAATAAGGGAGTGAGTAAGGATGACAAGGGTTAATTATGGAGTGATTAGGGATAATAAGGGATAAAGACATATTATTAGGTAAATTTATTTCACCTACCATCAAGGTATTAGAGGGAGTTATTAGGGATGAGGATGGATGAGGAGGGAGTCATTAGGGATGATGAAGGATATGTAAGGACTGATTAGTTATGATGAGGGATGGTGAGGGTTAATGAGAGATTAATTAGGGATGAAAAGGGAGTGAATATTGATGATGAAGGATAATGAGTGAGTGATTAGGGATGATGATAGATAGTGAGGGTCAATAAAGGACTGATTAGGGATGATGAGGGAATGATTAGATATGATTAAGGCAAAGAGGGTCAATAAGGGAGTTATTAGGGACAATGAGGGAAAAATACATATTAATTAAGGATGATGAGGGATGAGGAGGGAATGATTTAGGATGATGAGGGATGATGAGGTAGTGATTAAGGATGACAAGGGATGATGAATGTTAATGAGGGAGTGATTATGGATGATGAGGGAGTGATTATATATGATGAGGGATGGTGAGGGTCAATGATGGAATGATTAGGGATTATGATGGATGAGGAGGGGGTGATTAGGGATGATGAGGGATGAGTATGATGTGATTACAGATGGAGGGATGATGAAATATTAAAATTAACATAGACCAGTCATTCGGTGTATATAGGGCATCAATGTGACTTATTTTTCCCAAATCACACCACTTTGGCTTTAATTCAAAGTGAATTAGGGTGATTGCACATATATGTATAATAAATTGTTTAAATTTCCTTGGTCACTAGTGGATATGGTGTTGTTGTGTCATTTTTGGAAATAATGGAGCTAATCATAAGTAAAATCAACATAAATTGGTGGTTGGATGTGCAATATTGATGATTAGACTTAATTTACCACAATCACACATTTGTTTCTTAAATTTGATTATAAAGAGGGTGGTTATACACAAATGTGCTTAATTTTTTTTTGTGTTTACCTTGATCATAAATGAAAATAGTGTTATTTTGTCTTTTTAGTCTATAAAGGACCTAATCACAAGTAAAATTGACATGAAGGGGTGGTTGGATATACATGGGTCAGTCACCAATGTAACCTATATTTCCATGTGCACACCACTTTGTCATGAATTCAAATTCAATTAGGGTGACCACACATAAATGTGGCCCAAATTTTTCCTATTTACTCTAGTCATAAATTATTATAGTGTTATTTTGTCACCTTTTACATATAAATGACCTAGTCATAATTAATTGGAATAAAAGAGTGGTTTGGGGTGCATTGACTTGTAAACATGAATTTTGACAAATGAAAAACTCCTATAAATGCCAAAAAGCAATGTAAAAGGCATAGAAACCTAAAAAATTACTATATGTTTATTGAAACTAGACATCAATTACAAAGTTTATGCCATGAAATCCCTATGTTTAATACTAAAACCCTAAAAATGCCTAAGTACTGACCAGATTAGAATTTTAAAAAATATCTTCTACATCGTAAGGCATGTTTATATGAGACCAAATATATTAGATGTAAAATTACCCTAATTTATTATATTCACTAAAATAAATTTAAATTATATAAGGAATTCAATGTAACAATATAAATGTCAACATTTATTTTAGTAAACCACCCCCTCCCACATTATAATTCATCACCCTCTTGAATTTAACTCCTTCATGACTTTACTAGAATATAATGCATAAGTGTTAACCCATTTGGTATTTTTTTTAATCCTTTTTTAGAATATTATAAGATCATATAGTTTTCAACTTATATTTTTAAATTTTTGTAATGAATATAAATTTTTCAATAATTTAACAAGTAAATAGATTGTGAAAATTATTAATAATCGATATCCAATAATGAATTCTTACCTAACTCACTCAAAAACCATATATATATTTTAAATGTATGTAGTGTATTATTTAAAATTCATAATAAGAATTAAAATGGAAGTTATAATAACATGAAAAATTAATTCCAAACTTAATTAAATAACTTATTTGGCAAGGTAGGCAAAGAGAATACAAATAACAGTTGAAATAAAATAGTTATACCTAAAATTTATAATTAATTTACCTCCAAATTCATATGATGTGACCCAATTTGACAAAAGATAATTAAAATTGATATTTTGAATGTTAAATTGAAATAGCTTGGCTCATAGACTATGATAGTAATGGAGATTGATAAGGCAATTTAACAACAAGAGATCATTAAAATTTTGATCATGTATTATGCATGAAAGATGGGTGGTTAAATAGAAGATGGTGAGAGGAATGGAGGGTTATATTTGATCCAAGTTGGATTAAAATAAAAGGTGGAGAATATTTGAGGAATTAAAAACTCCTAGGGGAGGGAGATTCATTTAATAATCCAAGGAATTAAACATTTTTTGGAAAATGGTAGAAGAGATGGTGTGGGGATCTAAGTGTGTTAGGGGATTATAGATCATATTAGGATTAATTAAGCATAGTTAATGGGTGATTAGAGGAGGGATTCATATCATAGGTTGGTGGGGTAGGTGAAATTAGAATTTAAAATTATAAAAATATTATAATGGAGTGTTATTAACTTAATAAGTGTATAATAGGATGATTAAATTAGCATGTGGGAAAGGGGTATTATTAGTAAATAGTTGTGGAATGTAGGATATTATTAGACTAGTGACTATAAGTGGGTGATAATATAATTTTTGGGAGAATAATTAAGTTAGTAATATTAATGGGTAGAATTAGTGTGATGTTATATGATATAGGACATGATGAAGAAGTGAGCATAACTAGGTGTATATAATTTACCCCTCTTTGAAAGGGAAATTCAATCAAAATAAAGCAATGGTCTTTCAAAGAAGAAAGATGTCATGAAAGTTAGTAAGTTTTAGGATAGATGATGCCCCATCAAGGGGACATGTAGATAAGAATGAGAAAAATGATCACTCAAAATGAAAAGATGGGTATGATGTATAAATGGATAAGAGAAGGATGGGATAGTATGCAAGATATGGAATAATAGGTAAAATGGACCTGAGCAATGAGTCACCAATAGACAATGCCCTTGACATAGGCATAAGTGAATAAGTGGAAAGTGATGGTGTCATGGTTTTATATGTGCCCCAAATGGAAATAAACCATGATAAAAAAGTGACAAGAGGATATTATATTTATATGTATATCATGCAAGGATTCATGCTAAGATATTTATAGGCTTGGATTGGATGATTGAACACAATTATTAAACATATACTGGGAAAGGGTGCATGCTAGGGAGAATCAAAAGACAAAAGGCATGCTGGGCTAGAAGTTTTAGATGTATCCATAAAAAGGACAAATTATAGGGAGAGTTATGAAAAAAATGATGATGGGCTTCAATATTTATATATATCTAGCAAATGATGCATGTCAAGAAGAGCTACAAGGAAAAAAAGGATTATGGGCCACAAGATTTAGATGTATATTAGGTAAGGATGAATGCTAAGAAGAGTAATAGGAAAAATGATGTTTGGGCCACAAGATTTGACATTTATATCAAAATGACACATGCCAAGGAGAGCTTTAGTTAAAAATTAGTTATTTGATAAGTGTTGATGGGAGTGTCTAATTATATATGTATCTAGGTAATGACTTGTGTTAGGAGAGCTGTAACATGAAAAAGGAGGATTTTGAAGATGATGAGTCAACTAGTGTGACTCAAATAATATGATAAGTGGTTATAAAATGCCATGATATGGTGAAAAAATAAGGGAATACAATGATCAATGGATGACATGGAAGAAATGATGAGGGTGCCCCTAACTATCCTTAGGCACTTTAAGTGGCTGAGTGCTACCTTAATAGTCTTAATAGAACTTACGAAAATATAATTATCCCCAACCTAGAAGTTAGGAAGTAAAATTTTATGAAAATACGATAATGACACGTTAATACAAGGTTGGTGATGGTAATGATGGAGCCAAGAAGGACAATGAAGTTATTGTGAACTTAATTGGGATGAAAATATGTGAAATAGGACATGAACTAGATGAAATAGGAATGTTGAATGAAGTGGAGATACTAAGGGATACATATGTATAGGAGGAGTAAAATCAATTAATTATTACTTTAACCTTATTTATATTTTATGTTTTAATCCTTGAGAGAGATGGTTGGAGTCCATCATGAGTGACATTAGAGCAAGCAAGTATATTAGTATCAATGACTTGATGACCATAGAGATCAGGTAGGTACCTTTAGTGTTTATATTTTATCCTTTGGTTGGAATTTATTATCACATTTTAGTAAAAATGATGAAACCACATTTAGTGAGTTGGGATTTTTGATACTA
>JARHVA010000330.1:5302500-5305000 GCA_037957365.1 Torreya grandis
AATAGAAGAAATAAAAAGAAAAAAAAAACATATATAATCACATATACATGGAAAAGTTTATAAAACATAAGTATACATGAAAGATGATATGTACTGAGTGTTTCCAACATACGAAGAAGGTGAGAAACTAATGATTATAATTTCCCATGTCATTTCTTCATTTTCATTGAGTTGAGAATGGAGAAAATATAATGATATGTTCAATAATGATGAGAAACATGAAAATGTAAGGATGATTAAGAGAGGAGTGATGTGTGTAACTCAATATGGGTAAAAGGGTGATAGAAATGTGTAAGGATTGTATGCATATGTGGATCATTTATGCATAAAATATGAAATCCATATGGAGTAACCAAAACATGAGGAATTTACTAGTGATTATTTGATAGGGTGATAAGGAAAAAGTTGCTAAGGGGAAAGAAAGGAAGCTCTATATGCTAAGGTTATTTTTACTCTTGCAACTATTGACTTGCTAAATTTACTTTTATCAAGAAGTTGTTACATATTCTACATATTCTTCCCCAAAAGTGTGATATTTATACAAATTCAAGACCAAGGTCAATAGAAAGTTGATGAGGCATGGGATGGATGGAGTGGGTAAATGAAATGGAAGACATTCCCTCAAGTATTTGAGATAAATGAGGTACTTGTCGTTAAAGATTATCACAAGTGATGTTAGATACTAAATTTCATCATTGTGCTTATCCAAGGCACCATAAACCTCATTTTCATCATTGCATGAAGTTTTTTCTAATAATACTACATAAAATAATGTAAATTATTAGGATTTGGTAAGTGTTAACCAATTTTGGTATACATACCAAATTTTGCCTAGTCCAAGAATTCAATGGAAATAGTAAAAAGTCTAAATAAGAAATTTTTAAAGGCCATATCTCACACATGTAATAGTCTCAAGAAAATGTGATCACATGGGTTTGACCATATTGGTCCCTAGTTACTACACACTAAGGTTTAGATCATTTCTCAAAGCATGGTAGAATTTGTGTATGTTCAAAGTTGGCTCCTCAGTCAGCTTTCATTAAGTTTCCCCTACTTAATCAAATGAACTTGATCATCATTAGGGTATCATGAAAGAATGAATAGATAAATAAAATTTTACATTTTATATCTTTAATTATAATGATCTTAGGGATAGTGGATCAAATGGGCTCATCCCTTTCAATCCCAAGAATATCTATAGCAAATTTGGCCCCTCCATGATTCTTGGTCTTTAAGAAATAAATTGTCAAAATTGATCAAATAATGAATGACCGTTGCATGAGATTAAAAATAAAGACACTATGGAAATCCATATGAACTTAAATTTGATGATATTTGAAATGAAAAATACATTCACATGGACATCAAATGATGTTATCATGAATGTCAATTTTAAGCAAGGCAAGTAGATGTTTGTGTTCAAAAGGTCCTTAAAAGGTTTGAAGTTAGTTGAGATCTAACAATCTATGGGAGCCCTCATACTGACACATAAGATCTAATAATCCATGCTAAGTCAACCAAGTCAAAATTTCCCCCAATTAAATCTATTAAAGATCTACAAGTTAGACATAATCCAATAGTACAAAATAATCAAGCCAAGATCTGATGGAGTGAAAGAATTGATAGGAAAGTGGGACCATGGAGATTTATGGTGTGTGTAAACATATATATCTAGATTGAATGGTGCACATGAGTCAAAAAGGTTAGTGAATCTAAGGAGCTAATGAGTCAATTCCAAGTCGTAAAAGCGCATTCAGTTAGAAGAAAATCAATGGCTCATAGGCATTTATACACATCAAGATCGATGGAGTGAGACAAGACAAAAAGGGTCAGAGGATCTTGATGATAAATACAAAGAGGATAAGTTTCCAAAGTCAATGGGTCCTAGTAGAAGATCAAATACTCACATACATTCATACATACAAATCTAATAGCACAAGTGGAGTCAATAAGTTATAAGGATTTATGGAACTAATGAATATAAAGAGAGTTGAGTATGATGTAGATAGTTTAAGTTGGAAATCAATAGCCAATAAGCAAGAGTGAACTTAGGACATTTTCAATGAAATTCAAAGAGATTATTTTTGACCCAGGAAAAGCAAATTTATAAGAGCTAAGCTAGAAGGTGAACTGGAGTTGAACCAAGGCCACAGTTTAGAAATTAAGCATCATCAGTAAAGCTCCATATAGGTAAAATAGATCCTTTGGGTCTAATACATAATTTGAGGATAGACCACTGACTATGTGAAAACTAGTGGTATAAGATTGGTTTTTGCATATAGTGGACTTGTGTCTTGCCTCATCATGGTTCACATTTTTAGGTTCAGATGGCCACCTAATGCAGATGTGGCACATTATTGCCAATTCCAAGATGTCACCCTTGTAAATAGATTTGGTAGAGGTGGGATGAGTTCTTGAGATGAAGACCTAGTGGTTACATAAGGATCATGGAGCATTAAATTCTTTTATAAGGCCTTTGTAATTGTGCCTTCTTGATAAG
>JARHVA010000330.1:5310000-5340000 GCA_037957365.1 Torreya grandis
AGCTTCATGGTTTTGAATATGATATTTTCTTGTCATGTGTGTATTCAAGTACAAAGGAAGATGAAGGAGAAACCCATCTTGAGGGCATAAAATTTAAAATCATGGAAGGAGACAAGCATGAAAATCATGCTTACATTGAAGAAAATACTGATTTGACTACTATATGTGCTGATGTAGAAATTTGTTATCTATAAAAAGGAGAAATGCCTAGAGAAGAAGATGAATGCCTCATTAAAGTAATGCATGAAGTTGAATTGAATCAAAGAGATGAAGAAAAAATTGAGTCTATTTATGGGATCATTTAATGTGAATAAAAAGGAGTGTTTGAAGAAGTTCATTTTTTTCAGAATTTTCCTTATAATATTGTATTTGATAGTGAAATTGTAAATTTATAAGAAAATGTTTTGTATGAGAAAAAAATTGAATTTATAGATAGATTCATGAATACTGATTCAAAGTGTGAATCACCCATTTAAGTTCTTATGGAATCTAATAGGTAGTAGGAAGACTTGTTTCAAGTAACACAAGTTGAAGACAAATCAACTTTGAATCAAGACATGGTAGAATTCAGTAAAGAAGAAGACATGATTTGGCATCAAATCATGATGGAATAAAAATATTTAAGCCTCATATGTGATGAATAGGATATCAAAGAAGAAAAAATTGATCTAAAAAAGCTCTTAAATGGAGAAGATGTTGGTAGAGAGGTAACAGTGCCTCATGTTTTTGAAACTAACTATTTATTTAGTTTTGCATGTGCAGGTTTCGAAGAAGAAGAGATGGATTTTTACACACTAAACTTCATTCAAGAATTTGAAATGAATATTGAGCCACTTATGCTCATACATTATGAATAACTGAGGACTAAAAAATCCAAAAGAATTGGAAGAAGTGAAAGAAAAGACCATAATCTTCATTTGAGCAGGAGCTCAAATATTTCCTACTAAGGAAGTCTGATACAAAAGCATTATGATATTGTTTATATTCATGATTTAAATATCATATTTTTAATTTTTCTATGATAAAGAGGTGTCTAATAAGGTTGGAATAAATAATAAGAAGCATTGAATGCTTCACTAGTCTTGTCGTAGGTTAATATAAAATGATTTAGAGTTTTCCTCCAAAAGTATAATTTAAATATTTGGAATATTTGTATAGGGATTTATTATATTTGAAATTAAATTTTAATTTATGTAAACCCATCTTAAATTCCCTCTATAATCTTCTCCAATGTACAGGGCTAAACAAGGTGAGTTTGTTAAAGATAAAAGGAAAAAATTGTGGTCTTGATGACAAAACAAAGAATATGTTTAAACCCAAATAAAGACTTGATAATCTCCATACCATATGAGAAGGATAAAAATGAGGCATAAGAGGATAAATAAAGTGAATAGATAGATATATAGAGAAAAAACATGTAAGCTTTCTAGGGCAGGTGGTGAGTGGTTGATAGATTAGAGAATGGGAGTAGAAAAGATGGGTACAAATGGAAGAATAAAGGCCTTTAGCCCTATGAATAAATGACATTTTTTACAATTGAGGATATGTATGTGGAGATTGGTCAATAAAAGAGGCATAGTTTTTATTTGTGATGGAATTCTCAACTATGTAAGTGCACAATTTTAATTATCTAATTGTGATTCATGTTGGTAATTTATAGAAGTTTTGAATTTTTTTTTCAAGTGCACAACATGATAAAAGAAGGTTCCATGTGGATTTGGAAATGTTAAGATTTAAGAAGAACATCAGGTCTGGTAAAGAATAAGGGAAGTTTATAAGGCTAGATAAATAATAAAATATTATGATAAAAGGTTCAATGTCCACCTTTTATGTATGATTGTGAATCACTTAAGAGGATATATATATATATATATATATATATATATATATATATGCATTGAGACCTTTATAATATGACTATATGAAGTTTATAGAAAAATGCATACAACCAAGTCTGAATAAAAGAAAAAAAACATGACCACAACACATATACATTATATATATGTCCTATCAAAACATGGAGATAAACACATATTTGTAGTTTATTGAAAGTGTAGGGGGTTTTCTAAATCCATTGAAATCTTTGACTGGAAAAGAATTTGGTTTCGATTGAGTTGAAACAACTAAGATAAAAAGAATGGTTGCATGTGATAAAAATTATGTATATTTTGATAATTATAGAATGCTATCAATATGATATTATGTAAATATAGAAATATTTGATGAGTTTTCTTGAATAATTTTATGTGGAACAATAAAAAAATATCCGTTTTAAAGATATCTATGGTAGTAGGTACCAGAAAGATTGAGTAGAAGATTAGGGTGACAAATTTAAATAAAGAAGTAAACCATAGGAAGAAATTGTGGAATGGATATGTGAGTATTTAAATAATAATTAAAAATATAGAATAATTTACAATAAATAGCTATCAATGGTTTCTATTTATAGAAACACTTTCCAATTAAATTGTGCCATAGTGAGTCTGCTACGTTCATGGTATTTGTATAATGATAATCTAGAACATAGAATTTAATCCATACACATAGCATTGTAATTATATTTCCTAAAGTTAGTGTCTATGCATGTATGTGTATATTATGGTGTAATCTATTTTTAGCATGTTATTCTTCTGATGATGAGTCATCAGTCAATGGAATTGATGATTTATTATTATCCTATAAAATAGTTTTGATGGGATTATAATTGTATGACATCAAAGTGTGGGATATAAAATTATATTTATTATTAAAGTAACATAAGTATAATTAAGTTAATTAATTGATATTATACCAAATTAAGTCCATTGAAATACATGTTAGATAAAGGGAATAAAATATTTTTAATGAATAGTGTGAGGGCGGTTGTTAAAATTTGGGTAGAGATAAGTAGAATCTACTAGATGAATCTATTTCTTAATTAGATAAATAGTATTGCAAGTTTTATGGATCATTTAAATAAGCATTGGGAAGATTATGAATAAAATTAAATGAGTAAATTAGACTTATAAGTTGATGTATGGATCAGACTAAGAGTGGGCCAGAATTGATTTAAATCTAGAAATCAAGTTGAAGGTAAATAAGTGTATCTTGGCAAAATTAACATGAAACATCAAGCATATAAAGTATCAATCTTAATATAATACTGTAGGATTTATATCAAAATACTAATGCTATAAATTTTAATTGGCATTTGGATGATCACATTACATTCAACCAAGTTGGTGAAACTAGCAACACAAATGGCCAAGTGACAGCTATGACTAGAACTAAAAGAAGAACATTTGAAGAACCTTAGGATTTGAGAAATACTTATTATTATTCCTAATTTTGTGTCAAATAATGTCAAATATCAAGTTGTTATTCCTATATCACAAAATACTCATTGCATAGAGATAGTGAAAATTCCCTAAATCCCCCTAACTAGAGAATAACTAGTGACTCAAAAGTTATAGCCAAAGGTTAGTGAAACATATTTTATAATATTGAAAAAATGAATAAATAAAAATTTAGTATTATAATTTGGGATTACCTTTCCATCCCAGGGTAATATGACATGTTTATTCAAGAAATTTTGGATCTCAAAGTATCTAAATAACTAGTTGATAAAAAGAGGCTATCTTGGCCAGTTCAGACAAACAAATCAAGCAACATGATCAATAGATACATAAAATGAAAAAAGTGGATAAATCCAATGTAAATTCAATAAAAACCCCTCCCTTTTATCCCTTTTTGATAGTAAGTGACTATTTAGTCCATAATTGTATGGTAGATAGTGGAGCTAGTAGCACTGTAATGCCCAAATAAATTACAGACAAGCTTGGTATCGTTTATGAGCCAAATACCAAAGGAGTATTATAATTAGATGGCTCAGTAAAAAAAAATTAGACATGATAAAATACCTAAAGTTGAAATTACATACTTTTCCAAATGTTATTATTCAATAAAATGTAGTTGTAGTGGACCTACCTCCCTATTTTTGCATGTGTTTGTCAAGATATTTTACTTCAAAAAGTAGAAGATATTTGTCAACTAATTAGACCTATCTAATTTTTAGAAATAGTAATGTCACAAAGGTGACAATAATTTTTGAACCTATTGAAATATTTCATTTGGAAAAATATATACCAAGCATGGTGAACACTAATTGTGTCATCTCAGACAAGGTGTTAGAAAATAATGAGGTTGAATTTGAATCACCTCTAGATGGAATCCCAGATCTTTTCCTTGATGAATGGGCCTCTACCTCTAATTTAAATTAGCATGATACCTAAAATTCATTTGAATAAAAATGGCTTGGTGTCTAGTATCTTCATGAAAATGATGCACCAATTCCAATATTAATGAAAGATGAGAAGCCTAGTGATGGACTATGGCAACAATATTTTGATGGATCTAGGAAAAAAGATGGCATTAGAGATAGAATGATGTTAATTTATCCATATAATCAAAGGTATTTATCTTCTCTAAAGTTTCAGTTTGGTTTTTCCAATAATGTCACTAAGTATGAATCACTAGTGCATGGTTTGAAATGGGCAAGAAAGATGAGGGTTAGTTCCTTACAAGTCTTTGGAGATAGTGAAATAGTAGTTCACCAAGTAAGGGGAATTAATAAATGAAATAACCAAATACTTAGGTATTATAATAATAGAGTATGGGACCTAGTTGAAGACTTTCAATCCTTCAATATTTAGGCCATACCAAGAAATTAGAACAAGCATGCAAATAGGCTGGTTGTTATTGGATCATAATTCAGTGTCTCAGATAATATAAAAAGGGACAAAGTCTAGTCACACATCAAGGTAGTTGTGAGACCTTCTATCATAAAAAACCATGATAATTGTAAAGTATTTGAAAATGATAGTTAGATTTTAAGATTATTAAAATAGGGAGTTGAATTCTCCTCAAAGAACCAAGATAAGCATTTACAACAGTATAATGATTAGGTTGTGTAATTAAAGACAAAAAAGTTACCTAAAAGATTGGTCACCCTGGAAAATATATTTATCAAATATGATGAATTAATAAAAGAAAAAAATTCTTTATCAACTAAGTAAGAACACTACACAAATGTAGAGATTGCAACTGGTAAAAATTTCAAGCTAGGTAAAGTTTGCACATCTTCAGAGAAAGAAGCTTTTATTAAGTTATGTTCAAATTTTGTAGATGTATTTGCATGGAAATATAGTGACCTTAAAGGTTTTGATCCAAGTCTAGATCAACATACCATTGAGTTAAAAGATGTGACTAGGTCATTCAGACAAAGGCAAATGCCAATCAATCCAAATCTTAAACCTCTAATGAGAGTTGAACTACATAAGTTCATTCAGTCAACCATAATATTTTCAATTAAGTACTCAACTTGGATAGAAAACCTTATTATAGTGTGGAAAAATAATGGTGAAATAAGGCTATGTGTTAAATTATGTGACTTAAATAAAGCCTCTCTCAAAGATCACTATCCATTACCATCAATAGAACATATTTTATAGCTAGTTGTAGGTTTAAAAAGGTTTTATTTATTGTATGGTTATAGTGGATATAACTAAATTTTGGTCAAATAAAAAGAATAGTACAAAATAACCTTCACCACAAAGAGGGGGACATTTACATTTAGAAAGATACCTTTTGGTTTATCTAATGTTGGAGCCACTTTTCAGAAGGCTATGGACATGGAATTTCAAGGTCTCCTCAACAATTTTATTATCATTTATCTAGATGACATAACCATATTCTCTAACAACAAAAATGATCATATGATTTATCTCAAATAGGTGTTTGAAAGGTGTAGAGAATTTTGAGTGTCTTTGAACCCAAAAAAGTGTGTTTTCTATGATCATGAAGGTAGGCTTCTTGGACATGTCATTTCAAATAAAGGTACAAGCATAGACCCTGATAGGATATAATCAATTCTTGCACTATCATTGCCTAATCATAAGAAAGCCTTGTAAATCATTTTAGGCAAGATTAAATTAATAAGGAGATACATTTTAAATTTTTCTACTTTAGCTAGGCCACTTACAACCATGTTAAAGAAAGGTCAGAGTTTTAGCTGGTCTAAGGAAGGAATGAATTTTTTTGAGGAAATCAAGAAAGCTATAGCTAGTGCTCCTACACTCCTGAACCTTGATTTCACAAAATATTTCTTATTATATAGCTATGCTAACCTTGACACAATATCAACTACTCTCATGAAAAAGAATAAAGAGACTTTAGAGTAGCCAATATCATTTTTCATTCAAGGCTTAGAATAATATGAAACAAGGTATTCTTTTGTTGAGAAGCACATTCTTTTAGTTATAAGGTCTCTTAAAACTTTTAGGTACTTGCTACCCAATAATAGGATACAGTTGATGCTTGAAATTCCAAGTATCAAAGACTTTCTTCTAAACAAAGATGTTAGTGATAAAAGAGTTGATTGGATAACCAAGGTCATGGAATATGACATTGAGATCAATGTCACAAAGTTGGTTAGAGGCAAAGGACTCTATGAACATCTAGCCCAAGACTTACAAGAGTCAAATGAATAGGCTATGGTGTCAAATGATTAATAACTTGTAAGTAATCAGTCCTCAACTTCTATATGGTTTCAAGATATGGTAAGATATCTAAAGGATGGTATTTATCCTTCTCATCTCGCTCCTTCAAAGAGGAGATATTTTAGATTACAATCAATTCTTTTTCTTCTTATTGATAATGTATTATTTAAAAAAGATATCAATGATATACTGCTAAAATACATAGATCTAGGTCAAACATAGAAGTTACTTGAGAAATTCCATGATGGAAATGGTGGAGGACATTACTCAACCAGAATTACAACTCACAAAATCATGAGAGGTGGGTATTACTTGACAAGTTTATTTGGAAATTTCCATGCATGGATTAGGAAATATAGACAGTGTGACATGTTTTTTGGAAAAGTGAGACTTGTAGCCTTACCTTTCCAACCAATTTTAGTTAATAAACCCTTTATCTAATGGGGATTGGAATTTATTGGTGTTATCAACCCCCCATCAAGCTTGAGACACAAGTGGATCCTAACTACCATAGATTATTTTACTAGATCGATAGAGGTAGTAGCATTAATAGAATCCAATGAAACCAGTGTTTTAGACATCTATGAAGGTTTACTTATGATATTTTGGATCCCTTAAACTATAATTTATGATAATTCTATGGCTTTTGTTGGATCTAAGATTAGCTAGTGGGTAGTTCAATGTAGTATTTTTCTCAATACCTCATCAAATTATTATCCATAAGGCAATGGCCTTGCTGAGTCTTCCAACAAGATTTTTGAAGATAATCAAGAGGATTTTACAAGACAATCAGAGATCATAGCATCTAAAATTTAAGTCAACTTTATGTGCTGAAATGATCACCTATAAAATTCAATTGTGAATTCTCCATATAAACTAGTATATGTTAAGGAAGCAAGAATGCCTATTTCTCTTGAATTCTCTACTTTGGAATTAATGCATCAGCTTGAGATTTTGGATACTAAGCCAATGGAAATAAGATACATTAAGTTTATGGAGCTAGAGGAGATAAGGCATTAGGCCATGCTAGCTATGGAGGCCCATTAAACAATGACAAATAGATCTTTTCACAAAGGAGCTTCTTTAAGAAGTTTCCAAGAAAGAGAATTGGTCCTCAAGTGGGATGATGATAGATCCAAGATAGAAAAACACAAAAAAAATTGATTATCTATGGAGCGGACCATAGAGAATTTCTAGCTGAAAATCCCACAACACTTTCCATCTCACAAGGATGAATGGTGAAGAACTTCCTATCCTAGTCAATGGGATATACCTCAGACACTACTATTAAGAAATGATAAGTCCCCTATGCATAGTTAGTTTTTCATGTTTTTATCCAAGTTTTTTATAACATGTTAGTTAGTTTCCCTTGAATTTTTTTCTAAATAAGTGCTTCTTTCCTGCACAATCATTCATTAGTTTAGTTGCCTTTTTTTTTGGTTGATTTCCCTTTTAGCTTGTTTTTTCCCCTATTGTTGGGATTTATTCTATCTTTGCAAGTAAAGAGGTTGTCTTACAGTCATGTAATGGTCCATGTATTATATATAATGATCCAAGAGTTATGTATATGGTCTAAGTTCTTAAGCATAGTAGGCATGCTACCCATCCAAGTAACCAAAGATATTGACCAATTTTTTGTCTACATACCAAATTTTGCCTAGTCCAAGAATTTAATGTAAATAGAAGAAAGTCTAAATAGGCAATTTTTAGAGGCCATATCTCATATATATGTTAGTAGTATGAAAAAATGATCACATGGTTTTGTATAGCTTGTCCCTAGTTACTACACACTAAGTTTTAGATCATCCACCAAAGCACGATAGAAGTTGTGCATGTTTAGAGTTGGCTCCTAAGTTAAATTTTGATAAGTTTCCCATACATAGCCAAATTAACTAGACCATCATAAAGATGCCATGTGAGAATTAATATACCATTCAACTTGAGAATTTTACATCTTCACTCAGAAGGATCTCAGGATTGGTAGATCAAATGGGTTCATCCCTTTCAGTTCCAAGAACAACTGCAGCAAATTCAGCCCCCTCCATGATTCCTACACTTCAGGATATAAATTATCAAAGATAATCAAATAATGAATGATAGTTGCATGAGATTTAAAATAAAGACACTATGGAAATTCAATGAAATTAAATTTGACAGTCTTTGGAATGTAAAATATGTTCATGTGGATGCCAAATGATGTTAACATAAATGTCAATTTTAAGCAAGGTAAGTAGTCATTTGCATTCAAAATGTCCTTAAAAAGTTTGAATTTTTATGAGATATAATGGTATGTGGGAGCCCTCATACTAACACATTAGATCTAGTGATATGTGCTTAGTCAACCAAGTCAAAATGTCCTTCAGTTAAAACTTTTAAAGATCTACAAGTTGGACAAAATCCAAAGGTGTGAAATAATCAAGACAAGATCTGATAGAGCACAAGAACTAATAGGAAAGTGGGACTAGGGAGATCTATGCTGCACATGAACTTATAAATCAAGATCAAATGGTGCACATGAGTCAAACTAGTCATAAAATCTAAGGAGTTAATGAGTTAAGGACTAGTGTCATAAGAGCAATTAGTTGGTAGAAAATTAATGGCTTGTAGGATATTATATTGAGAGTTGGCATAGATAAATAAACACCATCTAATTATCAAGTCTTTAATATTGAAAATTATTTGATAAAATCATGTTGAAGAATAGTCCTGAAAAAAGTGCTTCATGAGAAATACTAAGTTCAATCAATAATAAATTCTTGAATGATTGCTTGATCTATTTAAAAATCTTGTGTCTTCAATATAATGCTAACAATATCTTGTGTAATTTATATATATTCTTTATATTAATTATAATATATTTTTGTACATATTTATAAATAATTGAATTAAAATTAAAACTTTATGTATGAAAAATAGAATTTATTGGCTAAAAGTAAAAAAGGCTTGACAAAGGGGCCAAGTGCACTAATACTAAGAAGAGATAAAACCAAACATTTATAATTGGTCCAATCACTTCTCAAAGGTGTCAAAAGTGTAGACACTTGTAACACAAATATTGTGACATGAAGGAGAAAGAGGGGGAACTTTGTTGGGAAAAAATTAATTGGATGGGTTGAGAAGAATAAACGTGGACATCGAATGCTATAAATGCATTAAAAACTATTAATTTAGAGCAATAGTACCTAGAAAGAAAAATAAATTTATAATAAAATCATGCTAATTAATGATTAATAATTATTTAGGAGCTATTTTTAAGTCTACACATTTTTATCCGATTTTAAGGATACCAAAAAATACATTTCATAATATAAAAATAATATATTTTAGACTATAACATGCACATCTAAATTTGGATAATATAATTCAATACACCTAAGAAACTTAAAACAAATATTTTTCAACAACAACAACAACAACAACAACAACAACAACAACAACAACAACAACAACAATAATAATAATAATAATAATAATAATAATAATAATAATAATAATAATAATAATAATAATAATGCACATTAATTTAGAGCAATAGTACCCAAAAAGAAAAATAAATTTATAATAAAATAATGATAATTAATGATTAATAATTATTTAGGAGCTATTTTTAAGTCTACACGTTTTTATCCAATTTTAAGGATACCAAAAAATACATTTTATAATATAAAAATAATATATTTTAGACTGTAATATGCACATCTAAATTTGGATAATATAATTGAATACACATAAAAAATTTAAAACAAATAATTTTCAATAATAATAATAATAATAATGCACATTAATTTAGAGCAATAGTACCCAAAAAGAAAAATAAATTTATAATAAAATCATGCTAATTAATGATTAATAATTATTTAGGAGCTATTTTTAAGTCTACACGTTTTTATCCAATTTTAAGGATACCAAAAAATACATTTTATAATATAAAAATAATATATTTTAGACTATAATATGCACATCTAAATTTGGATAATATAATTCAATACACATAAAAAATTTAAAACAAATAATTTTCAATAATAATAATAATAATAATAATAATAATAATAATAATACATCGTCTTGTCACAAGTATAGATGATGTGGAGCTAGACACCTTATCACATTCATGCCTCCACATATGAATAAAAATCTTATCATAATTTGAATCATTATATGTTTAAGTTAAACACACTGCCAATGATGTACCTCAAAGTCCAAGATGCTTAATATGATAATGAGTTACTCCATTAGTATGTTTAAGAATATATGGAATATACTATATCCCCTACTTTTCAGATGTAAGTTAAATATGCAAAACTCATGTAAACAGGAGAGATTATTTGTAAAATATGTGATAGGGACAAGATAAAATAATGTGCCAAAATATAATTTATGAAAATACAATAGAGATATGTTTCTTCATGTTTCTCAACAGCATAAAATGAATAAAAATGTGTAAAAATGGCATGTCATAATAGTAAGTTATTAATCTTGAAGTTATAGAAATAATGATCACAATCAAAATATATGGAATGTTTTGAAGTTATAGAAATAATGATCACAATCAAAATATATGGAATGTTTTCTAATATATGACCCATGTACATGCACATTATGAATCATATTCATGTAATAGAGGACAAAATATATGTAAGTGTATGGAATTGGGTGGTTAAAATAAGAGTATAATTAGAATTTTTTTCTTTAAAAATGATAAATCTTAATTTTATAGATTATTTGATATGTTTATACTCAAAAATTTAAGATTTTATAAGAACATGAATTCTAACATTTCAAATTTATTTTCTAAAATACTTATTTATTTTTAAAATAGTATAATATGATTACGTTAAAAAATTAAAATTTTAAGAACTAATTTGATTTCTTTTTATATAAAAATGTAGTAAATATCTAACTACGCACCATTGTTTTAGCATCATCTTATATAATGAGTATAATTTTTTTAAATAATTTTATAAGTAAATATATTGTGAAAATGATAAATAATGGATAACCAATAATGTATTCTCACCTAAGTACCTTAAAAAAATAGAAATTGGTTTTTTCAAATGTATGTAGAATTAATCTTAGTTTCTGGATATATATATATATATATATATATATATATATATATATATATATATATATATATATATATATATATATATATATATATATATATATATATAACGAGTATAATTTTTATAAATAATTTTATAAGTAAATATATTGTGAAAATGATAAATAATGGATAATCAATAATGTATTCTCACCTAAGTACCTTAAAAAAAATAGAAATTGGTTTTTTCAAATGTATGTAGAATTAATCTTAGTTTCTGGATATATATATATATATTTGAATGAATGAAATAAAGGTGTTTTATAAAAATTGAGAATTAAGAGATTTTTAATCTTAATGAGACAAACCACTATGTATAATCACAATGCCACATATATGTAATAAATGACATAAACTTATTTAGAAGTTACTAAATTTAAAAATATATTAAAAGGTGAAAATATAAAAGAAATGTAATTTTCCTAGAAAGTGGATGTGCATGACTATAAGTGAAATGATATAAGTAACTATGTTACTGTTTGATGATGTTGTGACTAAGGAACTGGGATATGATTAGATCCAAGACAAGGATGCTAGTGTTGGATAGGGGAAGCCTACACTAATATCCATAGGTAATGCCAATGTCTTGTAAGGGTTTGTTATTTATGATTGATATGACAAATTCAATTTATTTTTTATGTCATGTTTGAGTATGTAAGAGCTCTCGATCTGTTATAGAATCCACTATGTACCTTCTTCTTCACCAAAAAACTAGCTCAATGACATAAGCAAATGAATGTAATCACAGAGGAAAAATGGGTTACTAGTTGAAATTGTGATTGAACTTAAAAGCTCTTATGTTGATCATTGCCTACATACTAATATGACAAAGAGCGATAAAACTCCATGTAGTTTTCCATGCTACAGTGTTGTGTGTGAGATACTTCTACAATGCTAAATACTAGTGTAATCCTAGTGTAATTAAGTCCTTCAATAATGACATGTTAGCTTGGATATATATTTAGACATCTCAAAGTTACTAGGGCTATGTGGAATTTAAATTGGTAAAAATAGGTACTTTTCTCTCAACGTGCAATTAGATATTTTGGCATTTTTCAATTAGATGAGCCTCTAGTCAAAAATAGATTGTAAATGTGGCTTTAGAGTGATTATTTTATAATTCATTTGGATGGGACTTGTGAAACTTAGGAGATACTTATTGAGTTAATTATAATTTTAATAAGTTTTAATTATTTGGTAAGAGGATGGGGCTGATGGATTGAGACACTACCAATGAGAAGGATTATCCTGAAGGATTTTCCCTTTTTTAAGGAGTAAATACATCTAAGATGAACGTGTGAATCAAAATAGAAATGCAATTAGGCCATTTTAAATGATAAATAGAGAAATTTAGTGATCATTAGTTACTTGGAGTAATGGGTCATCCAAATTATAGTGGAGTGACAATCAAAAGACTATAGAATCAGACATGATCTAAGCATGTATAAGGAGTGGTCACAAGTGCATTATTTTAGCAATAAGTTTTAATTTATGTATATAAATTTTACCACATTTTAATATAGTAATAAATCAAAATAAAATGACTAGAGTAAAAGGAAAAGAGTTACACCTAATCTTACCTATGAATAACTATTTTGAGCTTAGGACACATGTCAAACTTTGATTCATGAAAACCTATAATGAAACATGTATAAATTGGTTATTAATTGAGAGGAAAATCTAAAAAGTAAAGAAAAAAAACTTATATATCAAAATAATAAGTAATGAATACACATGATTGGGTATGTAAACCATTATGATTTCTAGTGTAAAAATTGTTCATGTAAAGGGTAGGGCCCTTGGATATTTTCTTCTTAAGTGAAACACATCGATTGGATTGGATTTTTCATACCCTAATTCTCATTGATAAGAGAGTGTGCTTAAGTAATAAAGGTATGATTCACTCCATCATTGCATATTAAAATTAGTATAGTAACATTGAATCCTATAGGATTTATAATATATCATTTAGGTAAAAATTGGTGCAAAACTATGATCACCCATTGTAGATGGAATAAAATTCATTTCTGGTGAAAAAATGTGTCTAGTGTATACAACATAGAGAATGGCATTAGTTTACAATATGTCTCTGAAAATGGTGAAAGATTGAGCAAAGAGGTGGTCATGTACCACACCCATGCCCCTAATTTGATATCTATATGCATATGGATTTTTTAATAAAGTAATAATTTGTGATTTTATTATCAAAACATTTAAAAAAAACATTAGAACACATGCCACAAATGATGCCCCCATTCTATGAAAAATCTCAAGTAAACCTGAGTATTACCCTAAAATAATTTTTTACACCTATTACAAACTATCTTGTAGCTCACTGTGATTTTAAAAATTTATAGAAATCAATGTTTTCTACCTGTTAGGACAACATCACATTATTTTGGAGATGTCTGACCTACTCCATTGTCTAGATGGAACCTTGTTCCCTGAAAATGATTTTTGGATAAATTATCGATGTACACTATGATCAAATGAGTAAAACCTATATTTTAATGTATGTGAAGTGTGTATTTGTAGTTTATTCTATAATACATAATACTATGTATGCCCCCTCTTGTGAGGAGACTTTTGAAGCCTACAAGATAATTTAACTCAAAATAAGAGATTTATGTGAATGATGTTATGTAAATTGGAAATCATGATATCATCATAAATAATTAAGGAATATGCTAACATAATATTAATTTAGAACCAATCATACATAAGTTTCATTTTTATATTTATGTTAAAATTGAGAAACATAATGAACAATGATCATAGATTAATCATGTGAATTGAATAAACTAACTCTAATAGGACTCATGATGTCCTTCATGGAATTAGACTAAGTGGGAAGATTCATGATATCCACAATGCCATGAAAACTTAAAAAACATCCAAATAAATGTTATGTCTTTGATTCATACACAAATATCACACCCAAAAGGACATAAAACATGTAAGAAGGCCAAGGAGCCACATACAAGGGACAATGTTAAAATGTCACTCACATGTATACAAGAACACAATAAAGATTAGAGTCACAATCAAGGACATGTTCAAATGTACACATTCCCAAAAAAAAAAATACACCCAAGACTTGAAGCAAGGAAAAAAACATGCATGCTTAACTAAATTTGATCAACATTAGCAACTTGTAACACTAGTGTAATCATCAACTCATGTATTCAATAATATAGCAATGTGAATATATACAAGAAATATGTAATGTACTAAAGTATGGAAAATAAAGATAGTCATATAATGATAAAATATTTGTAAAAGGATGCCCCCAATGAACTTATTATGATATAGAAAAGTTTTAGAGAGATTATGATTGTTTAAATATCAAAAATTTGATCATGTGTTCATTGGGACAACTTTGCTAGAATTGGTCAAAACGGTAGTGTATTACTATCTAGGTTAGAGCAGTTTTGTCTATGTAAAATTTATAGGCCTGAGATAGTATCACCACCTTCAAATGCATTTAGAAATGACACCATGTATGTTATACAACTCACTCAAGTAAAATTTTTATATTTTTTTTATAAAACTTATTCATGAATAAATACTTCATATACTATATGTAAAAGAACTAAAAATAACATGCAAGGTCATGGTTTTAAATTTTTTCTAAAATATTATATTTTTTATTATTTTTTAATATATTAAAAATGAGAAGGAACATACTAACCAATGACTTCCACAAGATCCTCACAATTAATATGTCCCACATCTAGCCTATGAAGGATAAACTCTCATGAATGGAAAAAATGATGCCCTTGTAAAATAATTGGTCTCAAATTAGAATCTAAAATATGATCTGAATCTACAAAATAAGTGCAATGGTCTTGATAATTCTCTATATTATAGTGAATATGTTGTTTAGCATGATGAAATTTTAGACTCTTCAAAACCAATCATGTAGTGGATGAACTCTATGTTGGTTCTTATATGGAACACCCATAGTGATTTGTAGTACTAATATATGATGTGATAGAGTAGAGAGTGGATCTCTATAATCTATGACAAATAACTACTTAAGTTGTCTTATAAGGATAGGTACCCTTGGATAATGGATAACTTACCTATGAATGATATAAGTAGGTTGAACCTTTTTAGTTTATTATACTGTAAAGTTTTGTTTAAGAATAATAAATGTTGGTTAGATATGATATTCATAGGGAATACCATGAACTATGATTATGTTATTAAAAAATATCCATTTCAATAAATGTGTACCATAGAAATAATTGTATGAAGATAATAAATCTAAGGAAGTCCCAATAACATATTGAAAACACCTACATTGGGTACTACTATAAACTTGGTGGCCATATGTACTTAACTAGACTATAGTGGTAATGCAATCTCACCAATATAAATTGGAATGTGACCATTAGAGCCATTGATTATAGTTCTGGTTAGAATTATATTATGATCTATGTATCTAATATGAGAGATAATTGTGATAGTGCATTTATTCACATTAGAACCATTATCAACCATGATAATTTGGATAGGTTGATGATCAATATAAGCTCAATTTAATAAAGAGTTTAGATGAAAATCATCACAAAAAATATCATTCTCTACAAAAGTGATAAATGGTCTAAATGGCACTGAAACATGATATGTACTAGTAATTCCATTCAAATTATGGCATACCTTGACATGAGGATGATAATAATATGTTAGAGGATGTGCATTATATGTATAATGCACCTCTTATTTATCTATTATTTCTTGAGACATATTCTTAGGGAAAGGATTAATGAATACCTTCATTCTTATAATATCACTCAGTTACTATTATGTACTTTCACTGAAAACACTCACATCAATGATGTTTTCATCTATTAAAACTTGAATCTTATGCTATAAATTGATGCATATGTTAGTAGTATTATTTCATGCTCTATGATAGTCACAAAAATCACTCTGATCAAATGATTTTTGAATAGGCTTAGTCATATCAACCTATTTAATGGGAGGAAGTGATGTAATTTTGCATTCCAATAAATTTTGCAATACATTATAGGGATCTTCTGGTAAGTTGGTAAACTATTTCCTTGGAGCATATGATAATACAATGCATGGAGTAGGTTGTGAAAGTACATTAAATATTACCTTTTAGTCACCCTTATTTTTAGTAGTAACACCTTGTATGGTGTATTACTCATATTTTTAGCATGATAAGTGGAAAATACATTGGTTACATATTTAATATTGTTCATTGAAAACATCGTGAGCTCCCTTTCCTAAACTATATGACACAAATCCATGAATCATAAAATATTCTTAAACATAATAGATTCATCTAGAGGTGGAAGCAAACTCTACTCGAAAATGTATTTCAATTCCTTATCTGCCATATGATTCATCATATTAGATAGTGATGAGAAAAATTAAACCAATAATTAAACTGACATAATTCAATCAGTATGCAAATAAACACACTAATCAACGATTGAAGATGTGGTAGCCACTTGATCTATTAACTTTGAAATTTTTACTAATTATCAACCCAATATGTGTATATTTCAATAATATGTCAACATTATATGTGCACTAATAGTTTCATTCAAATTTTGAGGTGTTTAAAGGTTACATATATGGAAACACACTTTTAGAATTTAAATTACATGAAAATAATTTACAATAATTGAAGTATAGATCTATGTTGGAACTAGAATACAATTTTTTTTGGAAGATTCTCACACATAAATTAAATGCTTACATATAATTATGTTGATGAAATTAAATAACACACAGACACACTATGATGCATTTATAAGAAATAAACAATATACATTACAAAAAATAAATTGTCTAATGGATAGGGAAATAAAATTACCAAATTTGTGTGAGTGGGCCCTACCTCAGTTAGATTGGAGCCTGAATCATTTACTTACTTAAAACAAGATTAAATAAAAAATAATTATTCATCCAAAAATAATTGATACATATGCATTACAATATGATTTACACATGATGGCAATACTAAATTCTAGATTATATACCTACTCATTCCTTACTCACTACTAGCTTTTATTTATTACTTTTCAACTTGTAGCTTCTTTATTAAATATAGAGGTTAAGATAATTATAATATATATAAAATAGATAAGTTATAACATAATATATGGTTATAAAAATAATATAAATAACCATGCTAACCTATCATAGATAATATATGATGTTTTAAAAAATAATTAGAAAACAAAAGTTAATTTTTACACTGTTGAAACAACCTTGTAGGAAATAGAAATTCAAGAAATAAATGGAACACAAGAGTTTCAAGTGGATGTAACATCTTCCAAACCTTTAAAATTATTTCCCACCTTTAATTGAGTTAGTTATAAGTGTTTATAAGATGATAATTGGTTTCGCCTCTCAAATCATAACCTACAATTGTTGTTATAGGTTGGCACAATAGTTGTTATAGGTTAGCACATCAGATGCTATAGGTTACTTTAGAGATCCATAAATTTTACATGTAGACTCAAAAAGAGTTGAATTTTTTTAAAGTGTATAATATTTGAAGTTGAATTTAAATATGAAATAAAATTCATAATAATTATTGTCCTTTATGCCATTTTTTTTGTTTCCAATCTTGTCGATTCAATTTTGAAATACATGTAGCCACTTGATATAGGGTGGTAACAAGTCAAATGGATCTGTCTCCTTCATTGTTGAGTGAATAATTACATCTTGAAATAATTATATTATGAATTATTCACTTTACATTAGTAACACCATAAATATTAAATCCATTAATCATATTAATTTATATAAATATAGATATTTTTTACCAAAAAGATGTGCATAGTTGTTATTCATATAATATGTGCATATGTCAACATAGTGTAGGTGAAAAGGGTTTGGATAGTAAAAAAGGAATAAATTTTAGAAAAAAATGATAATTAGGATGATGGATAATTATGGGCCTCATCACATAATATTTTATTATACCCTAAGACATATTTTTTAATAGGCTAATTGGATTCTTGTTTGAATTAAGCAATTTGCGCATATGCAATGTTTCAACTTATATTGATGGAGAAATGTGAAATTAAATAATCTTCAAAATCAATGATGATTGATTTTATTGATGTGGTAAATCATAAATTAATCTTAGTGTATATTATTTTAAGCTTCTAGCAACTAACTTGGCCAATAACCTATTTTTGGATGCATGGTCCAAACATGTTGCGTGAAATTCTATCAAATGTGGTTTTAGGTCATCTTTTACATCATACAATGTAATATTAGGTGAAATAAAACTAGTTGGTAAAGGGAATTACTTAATATGTTTATCCAATGGAATATGTAATAAATTCTTGAATCAAGTGCCTAATTTTATTTCAAAGTACCTTGTTTCAAACATAATAGCTTATTTTACATAGATTGAACCTCTTGCATAAGGGATTTTATATCAATATTAGAATACATGATAACAAAGGTTGGTGTAGTAAATTATGGTTTAGGAATGGGAACCTTAGGTTTCCCCCATAGTACAAGGTAGTATAAATGATGTATCAAATGTAGTAGATAAAGGTAAGGAACTAATAGTTGTTAAAGTTTCCTCATATTTTGTTTGAATTTCATCTATAACCATATTTATATACACATCTAGCATATATTTATTTTTGGAAATAAACCATTTGTACAATTGTTTATATATGTTATCAAATAAATTAAGAGATTATGCCATTTGGGAATGATCAACTTGAAAATATTTTGACCTTACATGTTTTAAAATGTAAGTATACAAATATTTATTATATTACTTAAAATATGATATTCAAACTTCCAATATTGTTGTTAACAAATAATTTACCAAATTAGAAAAACCTAAAATAAAAACTAAGAATAATAAGAAGAAGAATATAAACACTATCAACATGAATGGTTAGGGCTTATAATATTCAGTCAATAGATGGGTTCACCAATATGTTTGATCGAATTTAAGAATTAAGAAAATTTTAATATTAATTAGAAAATTTGATCCATAAAATTAGAATGTTACAGATATGTAATAGATAAAAAATACTAATTTGTTACTTATGAAAATTATAAATATGCTAAAATGGGGGGAAAAAAAAAGAAATGAAACTTAGCTAGAAATCAGATGTGTAAGACTATAAGTGAAACTATAAAATTGACTATGTGAATGTGTTATGACACTGTGAATCAAGAACATGGGTTTGTTGGTTTTGGGACAGGGCCACTAGAAATGGTTAAGGGTGGCTTACACCAATGTCCTTAATGAGTGCCAACATATTTCAAAGGTTTTATCTCTATGATTAATATGATATTTTTTATTGTGCCTTTATGTCTTGTTTGACTTAGTACCTTCTTCTTTATCAAAAACCCTTTATCAATGACATAAGAAGATGAATTACATCATAGAGTAAAAAATGGTTCGTTGTTGAATTTGTGATTTACCTCAACACCCCCATATTAAGAGATACATACATATAAATATTATGAATAAGAATCAAACTCCATGTAATTCTCACATGTTATAGTAGTTTGTGTGAAATAATAGTGTAATGCTAAAAATTGGTTCAATTTTGGTGTTATTAAGTTTTTTGAATATAACCTATGACTTTGGAGGTGTATTCAAACTTACCTCAAGGCTTTTAGAGTATTGTGTAATTTTATTTGGGAAAATAGATATTTTTCTCTAAATGTGTGATTAGTTAGATCTTCTGGTGTTTTTCAATTATAGGAGCCTCTAAAGAAAAAATGGCTTATAAATGTGGATTTATAGTGATAATTTTAGAATTCCTTTGGATGAGACTTGTGAAATGTGTCATATGAAATTTTGGTTTAATTTGAATTTGATAAACTAGCCATTATTTTATGGGAGGACATGATTGACATAATTAGACATTAGTAGTGACTGGGATTATTCTATAGGAGTGGCCTTGTTCAAGGAGCAAAGATAAATAAGTTGGAAGTGTGGATAGGTCTAGAGATGAGATTAGGGTATGTATAATGAGAAATAGGGAAATTTTTTCATCATTAATTTCTTAGAGGAATGGGTCATCCACATAATAATGAATAAATGTTGGTCATAATACTATGGACTTAAACATGAGCTAAGTGTATAAAATGACTATTCACAATTGCACTATTTTATAAATAAATGTTAATTTATGTGTTTATAGAAAGATACATATAAAAACATAGACATGTACAATTATGACATATAGATGAATTAAAATACATACTTTGAAATTAATATAGATGGAAACATTAAAGTAGTAAATATATTTAAAAAAGATATTGAGAAAAAGAAGAGCATGTTTAACATCAAAGTCATATTTCAAGAAATGTATATGTGAAATTCATAGTGTTTATGATTATAAAAGTTAAATTTTGTTATTTTCATTCAAAAACACAAATTTGACTATGTTTGTAGATCTAGACCTTAGGCTTATGAGTCTAAGCCATTTTAGATCCTATAGGCTATGTTTCAAATTTCACACAATATAGGTGTTTTGCATATGCACCCAAGTATAGAATTTATATACATATGGACATGGAATCTAGTTTTACCTAAAATTTTAAGCTGGGATATTTGTCATGTATAGGAAGTGATATAATTCATTATTATTTTTATTTTTATAATCTTTGATAACATATAATATTATTGAGAAACCACATAATTAAGTACATGATTGGAAAGATAGTTGATTTCAAGGGAAGGAGACATAAATAAAACTAAGCTTCCATTTAATGTTATTAAATAAATTAAGGTTATATTAAAACAAGTTAGTAATATTTGAGTATAATTCCTCATATTTATGTAATTGAATACATGCCATTATTTATGAAAATAAGATCAAATTATAGATTGATTAAATATTACTTGATAGTTTAAGGGGAAATTACACATGTTTTAACAATATACAAGACATTATTTATTAATGCAATGTAATTTTGGGTTCAAATAGGGTTGTAGTTTGGGCTAGTCTAAGCTTTATGAAATTAATTTTGATAATAGGATGAAATTTGGTTCTAAATTATCCCCAATGCCATCAAAAATGAACCAAATAATTGATCAGTACAATCATAGAGGATATTAGGGCCAATTTTTTCTCCTTTCAAACATAATTGTAGGATGTGATTTTGGGCTCAATTATTCCTATTTTCATCATAGAATTGGAAATTTATTCAATAAACACCATTATTGATGTGATATGGGGCAAATTGACCCCCATGAACCTAGTTGTGACTATATTGGATGTGATTTTGGGCTCAATCTACCCCAATGCCATCACAAAATTAACTAAATAGTCTATCATTTAAATCAAAAAGACAATTGGGGCCCATTTAATCCCCTTGAACATAATTATTACTATATGATGTGATTTGGAGCTCAATCAACCCTAATTTCATCCCAAAATTTACTAAATAATCAATTGATTCAATCATAGAGGTAATTATGCCCAATTAGGGCCCCATGAATCTTATTATGCCTAGATGTTTTAATTTTAAACTCAATTATCCTAAAGTTAATCAAAAATTAAACCAAATAGTTAATTGGTAGTATCAATGATAAGATTTGGGCCAAATTGAGCACAAAAAACATAATTTCAATTACAAAGGATGTGATTTGGGACTCAATCAATACCTAATTTAATCACATAATGAATTATATAACTAATTAGTTTAATAATATAGGGAAGTTTAGATAATTTGATCTCCTTAAATCTAATATCAACTATAAGATGTTATTTGGGGCTGAAATAGCACCAATTGTATCATGGATTGATCCAAATAGTCAATTAATGGAACTTGTGATGTAATTTAGACTAGATTGAGCCATGTAAACCTACTTATAACTATATAAGATGTGATTTGGGGCTCAATAAACCCTTATTTCATTTGATTATGAACCAATGAGTTGATTAGTTCAATCACAAAAGGAATTAAGACTAATTTGAGCCACTTGAACTTAATTAGGACTATAAAATGTATTTTTGGCTCAATTAGACCTAATTTCATCATATACTAGTTTAATTAATTGATTAGTGTAATTAGTGGTGTGATTTAGGTCAATTGAGAAATTTAAAACTAATTATGATTTTATAAGATGTGATTCGATGCTCATTGATCCCCAATTTCATCACAAAATGAACCAAAAAGTTGATCAATTCAAATCCTCATATATACCTACTTATGGGTCATTATCACACCAACTTAGGTAGGGTAGAAATCCACCAACCTCTTCTGAAAGAAGACATAATCTACCAAAAGTCTATTATTACTAGGTCTTGGCTTGTAGGCTAGCCTAGTGGTTGATGTGAAACTATTTTATTTAAAGGTGCATGTTTAAAATAAGTTAAGATAGATGATAGATAATGTTGGTCTTATAGATTCATTACATGAAAAATTATCAAATGTGGATTTATCATGAAGACACAACTAATTTATTACATTTAATCATTGCATACAGATTGAATAGTGCATAAACAACACTAAATAAGTTTGGCAATCAAGATAAACATGTAGACTTAGCTTTCCAATTTGAATATAATCTACCTCCTCTAACTAATTTATAAAAAAATAAAAAGAGCAGATTTTAGTGAAAATAGGTGAGCCTTTTTACAAATACAACAAATCTGATTTATTTGATTAGATGTCATCCATGAAATAAATCTGTTGTCTTAACCAATATGCACATAGCCATGAACCAAGAAGATGAAATTGTTTGAGGGTTCCAACTATGAATAAAGAGAGTAAATCCACCATATACATGCACATTAAATGAAAAATAATCTTCATAGACATTGTATTATATATATTTTCTTGAAAACATAGTTTCAATCTACCGTAACTAGGTGAAATGTAAAAAAATGCTTCATAAAAACATTGTTCAAAATAAAAACTATGAGAGTAAGAAATGTAGAAAAATAAGTGTCTAATCCTTTAATCTATTCTCTAACACTAATGAACTAGGCCCTAACTTAGTCCTATTAATTTATTTTAATATAACTAATCCCACATATTGAGATAAACCTTTCACTAATGAGGAGGGTGAAAATATTCAATGCAAGGGTCAAGATCAAAGGCCCATATTTAGTGTTTAAATGAATCACTTCCAAGAAATTAATGCCTTGAATAATGTAAGAAACCCATCATTAAATTAAGGTAGCAACACACAAGTGAAATTTTTTAATGTTCCATGTTCACATCTTCAAAACAAAATCTACCTCTTTGAATGCACCTCTTTTCCATATTAAATGATTTTAACAAGGGATGGGGATCAGTCAGGCCCTCATCCTTCTCTCATGTATTGGAATAAAATTTCCTCTTCCATATCTCCAAGATAAAGGCACCCTCCTTGATGTACTTCTATAAAAGATAAATAATAAGCATCAAATTTTTTTGGAGATATCCATAGATATTAAATACATTAAATGCAAAATACATTATCAAAGAAATAAAGTCACAAAATTAAATCACTGACAAGTTTTCAATCTTAAGTTTCTCCCATTTAAAAATAACACCATTTCAAATATGGAAAATTTATATTTCTAATGCAATAAATAACATAAAAAAAATTAGAATAAAAAGATATGGCTAAAAAACCAATGTGTAGTTTTGAGAAAATAAATGAGCATCTTCATAAGACACTACAAGATAATTTTTCAAGGTAACACATGAGAAATAACCATCGTATCTTATATTTAAATAAATATTCTAAAAGGATACTCAAAAGGGGATTTATTTTTTTTAAAAAATAATTAGGTTAATCTATTCACATTACCATTTAAGTGATTTATGATCAAAAGCTGGCTAAGGGAGGAATCTTCTAGAAAGGGCTATTATGCACAGTCATATATTTTTAGTGGAAATCATAATAATTATGAAAATAACTAAATTATACTATAATATCATCAAGTTATCATCATAAATTTTATTAAATAATTTAGACCTAATTTGATTATACGACCATAAGTTTACAAATTGTGCACAAGCTAGATTTAAAAAATGGAAACACAAAAAGTGACCAAGTAAAAATCAACATAAAATTATGTTTTCATCGCTACAAATTTTTGACTTGAGAATGAATTTATGTGAACTTACTTGAATTTACATTAGTACCAAATTAGAATACCATTACACAAGTTTTGAATATGATTATATCTTATTTATTTATGTGAAACACCTCCTAAAAAGTTATTTTTGGTCAAATTTGAAAACTAGAAAAGATAGAGTGAGTAAGCAATAATCAAAACAAATGTTAGTTTACATTGCTACAAATTTCACATTTACAAAATAATTTCATGAGAATTCATTCACTAATGCATTATTATCAAATGTGGACATGATCACGAAAGATTAAAACTAAATTTAATATAATATCCCCTATGAAAATAGGTTTTAAGATTTTTCACTAGTAAGATTTGATAATGATTTTTTTTGAAATTAGTGTAAAGGGCAATTTTTATTTTTGTGAAATTTACGCATGGGAAATAATTTCATGCGATCTTGTTTAAGATGGTATTATAATTATATTTGGATATAATAATACACTATTTAATAATAAATTAATATGTTTTTACAATTTTAATTTCATCTTGAAAATTTCTTATTAATGAAATTTGAAAACCAAAAACACAAGAAAATTACTTAAGTAAAAATTAGTTCAAACACCATTTTTGATTAATGTGAATTTAATACTTGAGTTGAAATTTCATGAGTTTTATATTTACCATTACATTATCATCACATTTGGATATCCTCACAATATATTTTAATAAAAATAATAATTTTAATGTGTGAAAATAAATTTTAAACATACGCATTGGTAAGATTTGATACTTAGAAAGATGCAAAAAATGACAAAGTAAAATTCAACACAAAGTTAGTTTTTATTTCTATTCATTTAGCACTTTGGAAATAATTTCCTAATAATCTATTCACATTCACATTATTTCCACGTTTTTATACCATATTGTAATTTTTCATGATAAATGGGCATGATTTCACCATGTAAAATGCTTCTTGAAAAGTGATTCCTGGTAAGATTTATAAACTACAAAGACATAAATCAACACAAAAGCTTGTTTTGATTTCCGTACATTTATAACATGGGAAGTATTTTTTGTGACTTTTTTTTAATAATAAATTCTAATGAAAATTTACTATCATCATGTAAAATTTTTGTATAATTTGACTTCCTTTAATGGTGTGAAAATATGTTTGAAAATTGCATGGGCAAAAAAAATTGAAATTACACTACACACCGAAAAGACTTATAAAATTGTACTTGAAATCAAAAATAAGTTTCAAAATATAAAAATGGGTACCATGATTTATCAATGTGAACTTAGGGTGTGTTTTACAAGCAACAATAAATGATGACTCTACTAGAAAACACTCTAGAGTATTTTGAAACAAATAAACATGTCTAAAAACCTAGAATATTTGACTTAAGATGATGTACGAAACATTAAAAAAAATCATGAAAGGTTAATAAGAGAATGATTATAGAACAAAGTTATATATTCACTTTGACTAGTTTGTATAATTCTACTCGTTCCCTTTCTAAAATTTGTAGATTATACTAGTTACTAAAGCTTAGATAATCAAGTTAGTGACTTTTACCTTAGGCCTAATACCTATAAATTGATTCATTTATAGCCAAGCATTCACATCCATAATGTATTTTTATTTGATACCATTCAAGGCATTTCTCTACCACCAATCAGGCATCTATATCCCTAGTAGAGGTTGTTTAAATCATCAAAAAAATTACTTGTCAAATAATAGATTTTCTTTTCTTTTCTTTTTTTCTTTTTATTTTCATTTACTTGAGTATATAAATTTTGGGATGGGGAACATCATGTAAAATGAGAGGTAAAATTAATTTTTTTTTTCACTATAGATCTTAGTTGTAACAATTTCATTCAAGCAAACACAAAAAAAATTAAAGTGTATTTTATGTGAAGCTTTGAGATAATATATTTACAAGTCAAACAATTTACTCAAACTCATAAAAACATGAATAAATTCAACATATGCAACAATCCAATCCTTTGAAACAAAATTCATAAACATAATATTGCATAACAAAATAGGTATAATATTTCATCAACAAAATAACAATTGATGTGATTTACAACAAAACTTCATTTATCTTGTATGATCAACAAGTGCCCACACCATTTAAAATAAATAGGAACATATAAAAATAGAGGTAGATATCAAGGATGGATTGATAGACAAACAAAAAAATATAAAGCTAAACTAAATCAACAACCTAAACTAAATTAATGAGAAGAAAATAACAAACACAACTAAAGCAAGGAAAATATGTATAATGCCTCAACAAGGCCACTAATATTTATGATTATGGTGTCCTTTTCTCTTATTAATACTATCACAAAGACTCTTATTCATGATGTTCTCAATTAGATTAATAAAATTTATATTGGTAAACTCAACAAAAAACATAGTATTACTTTGTGAATGATAATTAGAAAAAGGTTTAAGAATTACTTATGCCCATACAATAAATTTTGAAGAGGGTTAAACATAATTACTATCACATAGTCAAGTAATTTGAATTCCCAACTTAGTGAAGATGTGATATGTAAGGTATTTGATCACATAAATAGTTTTTTTGTTGTTATCTCATTGAAATGAGTGTTGCATCACCCTGGTCCTCATCATCCTTCCTCTTGACATAAGAAAGGTACATACATTATTATTCGAGGATGATCTTTTGATTGTGTCATTCAAGTCCACAATAATTGGATTACGAGTAAAATTATCATGAATTGAGAGATATACATGTTTGAATTCTTTAAAGTCTTCTTATTCACATGGAAAACCATGTTGTACATTACCCATTATGGTTTCCACTATTTTTGATGTTGATAAAAATGTTAAATTGTTGTAATCTAACAGATGATCCTCATAAATTGGATATTTAGGTGTAGGAATAACAACACATGATAGGATTTTTTTGGATGTATAGAATGTGCCCTCTTCATCCAATTTTTATAGTTTTTCCAATTCATATTCAATCTGATCACATGAGGTTTGTGATTTAAATTCTTGCATGGATAACATAGCATCATTTATATTTTCCCCCATTGATACTTACAAATACTTAATTCACCTCATTATCAAAAGCATCATCATCACTACTCTCTTGGACCACTTCTTGCCTACCAACTGAGGTATTTTCAGTCAACAAAGTCTCATTGGTCAGCCCATGTACTATCTACTTTACATTTTATGTATAAAATTTCATTTAATTAACAACAACACCAAAATAAGTTTGAGCATCTAAGAGTGGTAAAAACATTTTCCTATAATTTGACAAATTGACATAATTAATTGCATTAAAAATAAAAACAATGTTATCATAAACAATAATGAGGCTTTCTTGTTTGTATCCTTGAGGCAACATATGATTTGAAGGTACAGGTTGATTCACATACTTATTTATATGAATGAAGCTCAAATAAATATGATCATAAGCCTAATTATAATTCAAATATGTAGCTTGTTGTCCAAATGAAAGCAATGGATCAAAACCATATCCGTGTGGCATTAATTATTTTTCAATGGTAATGGATTCATGATATGTCAATGATAAGGATGTTATCATTGATGTATTTATTCTAATAATCATATCAATAAATGTATCTAAAATATTTTAAATAAATTTTAATAGCCATAACTTCCATTTTAAGGTATATGTTTGAACCTTTTGTACAACTAATGAAAGTAAGTATTAAACATGCTCATGGGATCATTTGGGTCTATATGGGTAGTGTAAAATTGATGATATATGATTATAGGATTAGTGGGAAAGCTATAACAATTAAAAAATACAATTTCAAAGGAATTTAAGATGTATTGTATCCATTTGGAAAATTAAGTTACCCATCATAAAAAATCTTATCTAGGGAATAAGGAAATAAGTGGTAAGGCACATCCTCATGTTGGAATTGATTTATTGAGATGGAATATTTAAATATTTTATATGATCTTTAGTGATTTTAATCCCACCATGTATATATTTTGAGTAATTGTTTTGGGGATTATTTGGTAAATCATGTGCAATTGTTGGAATATTCACAAAGGTAACCACCTCTATTAAGCCATTTAGTATCCATCAGTGGATTTTGAAAATTCATCCAGTTACCATGTTGTTGGTGTGTTTTTTAGGCACACAAAAGAGCATTGAAATCATTAAAAAAGGAAAAACATAGAAAAAAATCCTAGATCAAAAAAATTATTCATATTCAGGCCCTCTTTATAGCACCAATATGTTTTTAGGTCATTTGGAAAATCAACTTAGGTTGGGTAAAAATCCACCCAACCTTTTGTAAAAGGAGATAAAATCTCCCAAAGGTATATTACTCATATGTCTTGGATTTTAGGTAGGGCAAAAATCAACTGAACCTTTCCTAAAAGGAGATAGAATCTCCCAAAGGTCTATTATTGCTATGTCTTGGATTTTAGGATAACCCAGTGGTTGATGTGAAACTATTCCATTTCAAGAGGAATGTTTGGAATAAGTTTAGATAAATGATAGATAATAATGGTCTTGTGGATTCATTTATTAGAAAATCAAAAAATATGGATTTGGTATGAAGATAACACTGATTTATTAATTTATTCACTACATACATTGAATCAAAAATGGACAAATAGTAAACATGGTTTACAATTAAGATAAATGTGTAAAATCAGGTTTCCAATTTAAATCTAATCTATTGATTCTAACTAATTTATAAAAATAAAATGATGTTTTGGAGAGAAGAGATTACCCTGATTTACAATAAAAAACTCTTATTTATTTGATTAGATGACATCCATAAAATCAATCTATTATTTTGACTAGTATACACACAACCATGAACAAATATGATGCAAGAGTTTGATCATTCCAACTATAAATAAAAAGATAAAATCCACCATATACCAATGCAATAAATGAACAACAGTCTTCACAACATTTTTATTAAATATATTTTCATGAAAAAATATAGTTTGGATATACCATAACATGGTGAAATGCATAAAAATGGTTCAGAACAACATTGCTCTAATAAAAACTAACTATAAAAGAAAGAAGTATATTAAATTAAGTGTTTAGTCCTTTACACTATAATACTAATGAACCAACCCCTAACTCAATCTTATTTTTGTCTTTGAATATAATTCAACTCACATATGGAAATAAACCCTCCACTCATGAGGAGGGTGAAAATATTCAATGCAGGGGTCAAGATCAAAGGCCTATACTCAATGTGTAAAGGGATCATATCAAGGCAATGAATGAAATAAATAAGACACTAAACCCATCATTAAATTATG
>JARHVA010000330.1:5345000-5385000 GCA_037957365.1 Torreya grandis
AAACTATTGATTAATAAAATCCAACCAATTCATATTAAAATGTATAAAATAAAGATACCCAAAGGATAACATGACCCAATGTAGACCCCAAAAATGTGTTAGGCTATTTTTTTTATTTTTCATTTTTTTGTTAACGAAAGACATCCTCAAATTCTAGAACTATTTTAAATTATGTGAAAATCAAAGATAAGAAAAATATGACAAGGAATCCCTATGATAAGGCAAATAAAAAATAAAATATTAAAGCAAGAGACTGCACAGTTACACAAAGTAGAGAAGAATATAAGAAACTAATATAAGTGCACTAAAAATTCCCCTATTCATAATTAAGGGTTTATACACACACACACACACACACACACACATATATGTATGTATATATATATACATATGTATATATATATATATATATGTATATATATATATATGTATATATATATATATATATATATGCATATATATATATATATATATATATATAAATATATATATATATATGTATATATATGTATATATATATATATATATATGTATATATATACATATATATGTATACATATACATATATATATGTATATATATATATATGTATATATGTATATATATATATATATATATATATATACACATATATATACATATATATATATATATATATACATATATATATATACATACATATATATATATATACATATATACATATATATATATATACATATATATATATACATTTATATATATATATATATATATATATATATATATATATATATATATATATATATATATATATATATATAATTTCACATGAATAAAATTGCATGAAGAAAGATTTTACTAAATTTAAATGTCTTATAATGATGAGATGGGTCACCAAATGATGTAACCCATGTGGAGAACATTCCATTTAGTCTTGTTTTCCTCATGGCCAAAAAGTTCAAAAATATTCCAAACACTTTTTTGAGATGTTGAAACTCATACCAAGTTTGTGAGTAAAGGTTGAGTGTTTATATTAAGACTCATACACATATGTGGATATTAGGTATTATATGTAAAAGTAAATAAATAAAATCAACTGATTTAGACAAAATTTTAATTCAAAATCATACCTTTGGCCCTTCAATACCATAGACAAAATTTTGACTATAATAGTATGTGTATGAATAATGTTCATGTTCAAAATAACATTGAGATGAGATGGGTCATCAAATGATGTAACCCATGTGGAGAAAAATCCATTTAGTCTTATTCTCTTCATGGCCAGAAAATTCAAAACTATTCCAAACACTATTTTGAGATGTTGAAACTCATACCAAGTTCGTGTGTAAAGGTTGAGTGTGTAAATTAAGACTCATACGTATATGTGGATACTAGGTATTATATGTAAAGGTACATAAATAAAATCAACTGATTTAGATAAAATTTTAATTTAGAATCATACCTTCAGCCCTTCAATACTATAGACAAAATTTTGACTATAATAGTATGTGTATAAACAATGTTCATGTCCAAAATAACATTGAATCGATCCCAACATGTAATAGAGAATGATGTAACCTATCATTTAATTTGATTAATCTAATAATTTATAAAACCTTGAGTTATTTAATATCTATGATATACAAATTACATATGTCTCAATATGTACATATTTGTGCTATAAAATGTTTGTGATGCATATCAGAACATGTAATTTTTATGTATTTTTCCATTGTTTGACCTAATCTGAAATAATCTAATATAATTAATATACCATGAATGTTTGTACCAAGTTGAAAATATAAAATATTGTAAACCAATTTGAAATGAATGAGTTAATTTTAGTATCTATACCAAGTTTAAAATATAAACGAATCTTTATCAATTGAAACATTATAAAATTTTGGATGAAGCTAATAAAAAATGAGCCAATGTGAACATTTGATCCAATCTAAATGTATGTACCAAACTTAAAATTTAAATAAATCCAAATAGATAAATGAGTCTAAATATTTTTATCAAACACATGTACAAAATTGATAAATACCAATGTATTATCCCCTTTTTATATGAGGGATGAGGCTAGAGAATTGATCATGTCAAAAAATGTATATATGTGGATAAATTTGATCATTGTAGTCATATTAAAAGTGTATGCAATAATATGTTGTATGTGTCAAGTGACTAGGTAATGTATCAGTTAGATATGATAAAATAATCTTCATAACAAGGTAATTATAATTTTTGTAATCATTATTAAATTTTACAGGTTCCTTAAAATATGAACAATTTGGATTATATGTTTGTATCTTGACATTAGTATAAATTTCCCCATTGGGTAAGAATATAATATAATAAATGATGTTGTTAGTATAAATTTGTTAATTCTTATCAAGAATTTCCATCTTAAATATTGAATATTTTAAAATATAGATATAAATTTTCCATTGGTTACTAGGATTATTGAAAAAGAGATTATAAGGAGAATTTCCTAGATATATCTATGTAAGATTGTTGTCTTCTAAGATTATAATTAATTATTATTATAAAATATCATATGGAATGATGCATTTCATGTTTTAGGATGTAATTGACTGAGATTCAAATTGATAAACAAGTAATAAGATATCACATGTACTATTTTTTATTAAATTAAGTATCAAATCAATTTTTTGTATCTTATAACACTAAATCACTGAACATAAATAGGCGGACATTTTTTTAAAAATTGATTTGGAATTTGATTGATTACAATTTTATATCTAGTGTAAAAATCCTACTATGATAAGAGTGTTTTTGATGTGATTTGAGAGTGTATTGTAGGTAGAGCAACCATTGGGACTAGTATGTTAAAAAACAATCACATTTTAAAGATATGTTAATTGTTCAAAAAAATAGTTATTTTAAAATCATCCAATTTTATGCACTCTTAAATAGGTTTAGATGTCTACCAAAGGTGTTATATCCTATATTGTGATGTCCAAGTCTTGATGAATCTATCTAGGATTTTATCAAAGGTGTCTCTTAAATAGGTATATTATGTGATGGAGGAGTATATGACTGATGAAAATTTATGTTATGATATTTTGAATGATTATATTTTATTTATTTCTTTTATATATGATAGATTTTATGTCATATTATGTGGTTTTATAGAGTGATGTAGATGTGTGAGAGTTTCAAAAATGTTTCCTCATGGAGACAATGCAAGGATGAAATCTTAATGATGTATAGTACCATATATTTAATAGATCAGGTTAGGCCATGCTTACTATATTGGTTATATTCCATATGAGATGCATCTCATGACTGCATTAGCTAAGTGGTAGAGCACAAATAATTTAGCTTCCAATAAGAGATCATAGTGACCTAAGAGGATGTTTGGTATATTTTGAGATTGAGGAAATACATGATGTTGTAGAGGGTGTTTAGGTATAGCATTTGAAATGTAATTATCACTATTATATGACTGGAAATTATTAAGGGTTACATTATATAGTAAGTGATATGACTATAATGTTTTCTATGAATGTGATATTGTATGTTCTATGATTGTAGATGTATTTGTGGATTATTCAGAATTATTGATTTGTTGTATATGGTGGTGGTGTAGTGATATAGTATATTATGCAAAATATCATATAGGATATTGAAGATAATGGTACTATGAAATATTAGGGTGTAAAATTTTGGACTATTTATTTAGAGACTTATACAAGTTTACCATGGAGAGTAATAGCAGATGATTGGGATCAACCAATCTAAGGCATACTTAGGTTTAAAAAATAAATTATTCACATGAGTAATCAAGGTTCCTTGTTTATATTTGGTCCATTCCTCAATATATGCTCAATTATGGGTTGGCAAAGTACATATTGGTCAGAGTACCATGGATTAAAAAAATAATTTGATTGATTGACACCTTAGATGATTATGTGGAGGTAATATAACACATTTTTAAGTTGGATTGAGGATTAAACTAACCTATCATGTATGAGAGTTACAATTTGGTTGCACAATAGATTTTCAAGTGTGTATGAGAGGTTCCATTATGATCATGTAAGATGCTAATTTGGTATTAGACAAGGTATGATCATAATAGAATAAGGTTAGACACATAGTCACATGTATTCTTCACATAAAAAATATATATCTTGACCTAGTTAACAATATCTATCACTCATTCTTGTGGAGGATGAACATCCCACCATGGCTATAGTTAATACTAAGGATGAAGGATGTATATATGAGTAAATAAATTAGTGGAGGTTGGCATAGAGGACTTTATTATTTTGTTTTATATAGCATATGTAACAATAACGAGACCCTAGGAACAAGATGATGTGGACATGGATGGTGGAGGATGAACGAGATAAGTATTTGGATAAATTGATGCAACTGTTTTAGATGCACTTAAGTACATAGATGTATTTGGTATTTTATTTTATCTTATGTTATTTAATGTTCACTAATTATCTTTTAAAATGTCATCTTAATTAGAGGGTATGCTTATTATTTTTTTATTATTTATGTTTTACTTAGTACATTGACAAGGCTTATTCTTGTTTTAGAGGTGGTAAGTGGTGGATCAAGTGAGTAGAGGAAATTTTAGGAGTGAAATTTCATTTTTTGATGGATTTATTATTATTATTATTATTATTATTATTATTATTTCCTATATTTTTGTTGTCACTAAGCATGATACTTAGGAGAATAGTTGGAAAGATAACATGTCTCCACTAGTTAGTGGTAGTGATAGAGGTGCAACTTAGAATAATTTAGATGGTATGAAATATATGAATAATCACACAAATATGTATGGAATATGAGCACACAAATATTTGTGCACAATTATATTTTATGATGACTGAGAGATAGGTAGTAGTTATGGGTCCCTAGGTCATGATGATACTTGAGTGTAATCTTATAGACGTTTTATGATTAGGGATGATGAGGATGGTGTTGTGGGACAAGGGAACCATTTCCCCACTATAAATTGATATATTTTATATCTTAAAATTTTATTTGACTTCAATATATATGATATTACCTTTTATGTTCCATGTTAAACTTGAGTACAAGATAATGTCACCTATTATTTACTTTCTTTTATGTATTTGGATTTTGTCTATTAAATTTTTTAATGATACAGATGGAATGCATAAATGATATGCAATTTAAGAATAATTCATGTGTATATTAAATAGCCTATGACACCACCATAAATGGTCATACCATTTATAATAAAATATTTTGAATAACTACTCAAAATAATGTTACACTATACTATTTTATCATAATTCTGAATTAGTAAGTGCATTAAGCCTAATTAAGATAAATTTATTTGAAATAAATCAATTGTAGTAAAATTAATTTCAATGAGAAAAATGATACAAAATTGCCATTATTGACAAAGCATGATTTAATGAAATGAGAATAACTATGAACAAAAAAAAATTATTACTCAATGTGTGATCTAATTATATGAAATTATATAGTGGTTGGTACTAATCAACTCACCCTAATTATGAAAGTTATATAAGAATTGTGACTGTAAATAATTAGGGTTAAGGTTATCCAAAAGAGCATAGGATTGACAAACACTACTATCCTCTATTGGTTAGTTTTTTTCTCTACCAAAAAAGAGGTCAATCAAGGAATATTGTCTATAGTTATTTAACACATGTTTGTGTGTTGAAAATTGACTTTCAAATGTGCATAAATGCCCTAAAAATAGGTTATTTGAAGATAAATCCCTAATAGGGTTTCTAATAACTTAAATGCATGAAAATAGAATAAGGGGGAGTGTATTAGACTAAGTTGGCCTTAATCACCCTTATGATAAATGAACACTACCTACATATTAAACTCTCTAAAGAAGGAATTCAAGACCACGTATTTCTCTCTCTTATACTTTTTTATGCAATTTTTCTCCTTTGATTATATAGATTAATCTAGATATGGATTGAATATCTTATCTTGATTTGATTTGGCTTGTATAAAACAAGCTTCAGACTTGGTTGAGGACTACTTAAGGTGATTAGAATAAAAAATGGGAAGGACAGGGAAGCTTTACTCAATGTGTAGTAGTATACGTGTGCATTTGTATTGAAATTTAAAGTGGTATAATAGGTGAATTGGGTGTGTCTTCTTATAAATAAAAATTGGTAAAACCTCGTGATTCGTATCCTAAAAAGGACCAAACCATAAGAGGGTTAAAATTTGAAAAGTGTATGTTCAAAGAGATAAGGATAAGAACGTCCCATAGGGGAGATGAACATTTTCCACTATTGTCCCATACTAGACATTTTTGTCCTTAAGGGAAACACGTGTCTTTCAAGTCTAGGGATGTATTTACAAATTATTATAGGAAGTTTTATAAGTTATAAAAAATTTGTAGGTACAAATAAAAAATTAAAAAAAATAGGTCCATATAAGTGTTTAGGATAGATTGAGGTGGAAAAATAGGTCTAGATTAAGTTATCAGGTCAATTAAAGTGAAATAGGGCCAAAATTGACATTGTCAAGTATTCATGACCAAATTTTATTGACTGCATATACTTATATGAATAAATATATAAAACTTGCTAATTTATGTATCATATGACTACTTAAAATGGTTTGTTTTCTTTCTCTATTTTTGTAATGCTCCTTATTTGTTTCATTTTTTGGTACTTAATTTTTAGATTAATATTTTATACCCATATTATTTTAATGCAATCTAAAATGCATCATGTCTATAAATAGATCCTAGCTTAGAGAAGATAGAGCATACCTATACTTCCAATTGGGAATACATTTGTTAAGCAGAAGCATGACCAATATGGGGATCTGCTAGAACCAATTAGGGGATCACTTGTCAAAATACACCATGTGAGTTAGGGTTATGAATCCTACAGTCTAATACAATCACAAAATAACCCTAAAAGAGTCCTAGGTATAATATTCACCTATTCTAATAAAGAAGAAATCAAATCTAATCTAGTGCACACCAAAGCTTGTGGCACAATATGAGGGGTTACTAGAGCAATAAAAACATGTATAAGATAATCTAAATTAAGATAAGTATGAGTAAGAACCTAATACATGGAATCTAAAGAGTAATATTATTTGAGAAAACACTTATGATACTTCTATCCACTAAATAAAGGAGAACAAAGCTATAATATACTTACCTGAATGTGAACCCATAAAGACTCAATCTTTCCCTTGGCCAAAGGGGTTTCACAAGAGGTTATTATGGTTTATAATGATCAATAAGAAAGGCCAAAGCATCCAATAATTATCCATAAGACTAGACTATCCAAGTAGAAACCCCAAGATAAGACTACTCAAGTAGAATGGTGGAAGAGCAAATTGTGAAGAAGTGCAAGTAAATAATAACTCTTGATTGTATATTGAAATAATGATGAAATGATCTTCTATTTATAAGGTTAAACTAGTTGACCCTATATGATTTTCAAGAGAATTCACTAGGTTTGAGCTAGGTCAGCCAAAAGGCTAATAAACCCAAAAAGGGGAAAATACCCCTAGACTATACAGGGTGGACCTAGCTTACCTAGTACAACTGACTTTCCAAAAGGGAATTAAGGAAAGAAAATGAGGTTGGAAAGAGGAAAAATATTTTAGGATTGTGCAATGGAGGAGTAATATCTTAGGGAATGTTTTTAAGAGATGGTTAGATTAGTAATTATGTGGCAATAAGGGACAACAATCTTGTGAAGTACCAAAGTTCTACCCACCCCTTTCTTGATGCACCCCTTAGGGAATGCACTTAGAGAGATTGAGTCTCAATAGGTTCCTATAAGATGTAAAGCATCAATATTTGATAAAAGATTAAAAATATTATGTGTATACATATATACCACTTAAAACTCATCACATGTTACTAAAGTGCAATAGGGGATGGTGCTTAGAGAAAGAACATAAGGACACATAATGTTGATGCTAAAAAAAGTTGAAGTATTCTAAAAAAAAAATAACTAAATGTAAATGACTAAAAATTAAAGAATAAAAAATTAAATTCAATGAATACCTTAACTTACCTTTATCATGGGATGGTTTTCTGTTGTGTTGTTGGTTTTGATTGTGTAGGGTGTAGAGACTACTTTCGACAAACCTAAGAATACAAAACTAAAGAGTAAAAACAAGCAAACACAAGAAAAGCCAAGTTAACTAGTGTTATGAATATGGAACATACTTGGGAAATTTGTCAAGCTCAGGTGACATGTGCTATGTTAGACTAAATGACCAAGCTAAATAATAAGATTAAATCAGGTAACCAAAAAACCAATGCTACTAAAGACCAAAAAACTCAAAAAGGTAAACCTTAAGTGAGAAAGGTGAACTCACCAATTCAAACCAAGGATACATGTCAAAAAGGATGGTAATAAAATAAATCAATGGAAAATTAGAAATAAAATGGTAAAACAACATTGATGAGTGATCAGAACAATCTACACCTCAATTGATAACATAAATAGGGGGTAAAAAAAAAGGAAAACAACATTGTCAAGTGAGAAGTAACAATCCAACCTTACTCAACAATGGAAAAAGGTACGAACTCAAGTTTTCATAACAAAAGGATAGTAAAATTATGACAAATGGTAAAAGGAAAGTAAACTAAGTGTAGAAATGTAAAATCATGGTGAAAAAGAAGGAATTAATCCATAGTTATTCAAGCATGTTGTTTCACTCCAAGGATAGATAAAAATGAAACAAAGTATTGTTAGCATGTTTTTAAGAGATGAAGAAGAAGGAATTGAATAAGAAGGGAAAATATATTTTGAATCATAACTTATCTGTAAAGGGGGGAAATGAAATGGGTGAAAGGGGGAATGAAGGAAAAACCAAGGTAGAGGAAATATTTATCGAAGTCAACACACTCAAATTAGGTTTATCAAAAAAAGAGGATTTTCAACATTAAGGACTATGAATAACTTCTCTTAACCATAAAATTCATAGGTTAACAAATGTAGTACATAGATCATCCCATGAAGGCTATATGCATGAAAATTAAAATCAAACTACCTTCCCACAATGTGCTCCCCATTCCTTAGGACCCATTATAGATCCGTTAGTCAACTGAAAATATTGGGTAGTTGCATGAGAAAGTAGGTATCACCATAGAGTTTATTGAATTCCCCTATTCCAATCTACTAGCCTACCATACCCCAAAGGACCTCGGCTCTATGTCAGGCTAACTGTGGCATTTGAGTTTTGATTATAGATAGAAGATGTGCTTGGAATCACATATTTTGGTGTGATTTTGACTTTTGAGATTTGTATGTTTCCTTTTAGATATCATTGCATTTTGTTTCAAATGATTTGGCTTTTAAATTTCTTGATGGATTTTTATTATTCCTCATCCATACAAATTTTGAAGGCCAAACATGGGTGCTAAAGATGAATTTCATTTGAATAATTGGGATAAGGTTTCTAAGATAGAGAAATTAAAAGAGAATAGGGTCTATGAGTCTTGTAAATCTAGGTGAAATAAAAGTGATATCTTGACTTCGACCTTGTTTTATACAATGTGGAGATGAAACGGAGGGGAAATCATGAGGAGTGACACATGGAACAATTTAAAGTACTTAAAATTGAAAACAAAGTGACAAAGGGGAAAAGGGGATAAAATGGTATTAAAATGTGATTCCTTATCATGAGAATGAGGGAAATGAAGGAAAACATGTTAACAAAAATTATTGTATAGATTTCATGTAGCAAAAGAAGCAAAAACTAAAGTTGAGAACAAGGATCAAGAACATGAAAAGGCAATAATTTTTATGAGGTTCAGGTCCTATCCATGGTCTTACACTCCAACTTCATTAAATAAGGAAAAGATAAAGTAAATATATGGTAGTTTTATGAGGGATGCCAGGTCCTATCCAGAGTCTTACAAAACAACTCACAAAATAAAAACCCAAGGGGTGCCAAAATAAAAATTTTAAGAAAAAAGTGAGAAAAAAGTAAAAGATGGTGTTTTGTGAGGAATTTTGGGTCCTGTTCATGGTTTTACAAAGTGAGTCACAAAATAAAAACCCAAAGGGTGTCAAAATAAAAAAAATGAAAGAATAAAAGAAGACTATGGTACATCAAGAAACCAAAAAACTAAAAGAAAAGACTAAAGGTTTGTGAAAAAGAGGAAACTTACTATAGAGGGAGAGACCCATACTTAAATAACCTATAAAAAGTGTTAGATATATGTAGATAGAAAGCATGACAAGAAGAAGGAAATGTTTAGGCAAATTAACTTTTAAGGAATTAAGCATTGCTGAGCTCGTTTAAAACATGGCTTTCATTGGTTTGAAGGTGGTCGCTGCTTAGACAAAGAATATCCTTAACTAAATATGGTCCCTGCCATTTTTGGGCATATTTAACTTCTTTATCATGAGTGTAATAAAATTTGAAGACAAGATCATCAACATTAAAACTACAAATTTTAACATGTTTTCTATGTTGTCTAGCAATGCAAGCCTTATATTGGTAGTTATGTTGTAAAGTAAAAATATGGCATTTATCAAGAAGATCAAAGGCATAAATGTGAGATTCACATAATTATTCATTAAGAATAATACCATGAATAAATATACAAAGAGAAGGAATCTCAACTTTTAAAATAAGGACCAACTCAGAACCATAGACTAGAAAAACAATGTTGCCCCAATGGTAGTAAATATGCTAGTCCAATAGGCCCAAAGTGAAGGTTAAAGATAAAGATGCCAATACATATAGGTTTCATAAATTATCTATTGAAGGATTTTTTTGATAATTTTATTAGTGGCCTCAACTTGTCCATTGCATTACAGATGATAAAGCATGGAAAATTTGTGATTGATCTTGAATTTAGCACAAATCTATTTAACATGTTTGTTTTTGAAGTTACCACCATTATTTTAAATGATCATATGGGGAAAACCATAGTGGAAAATGATTTTATTAAGAATAAATTTTGAAATGGTAGGATTGGTGACATTAACAAGGGCCATGGCTTCAACCCACTTGGTAAAATATTCAATAGTAGTGATGATAAAGACATGTCCATATTGGGTGCGATGAAGTTTAGTAATGAGATCAAATCCCCAAGTAAAAAATGGCTAAGGAGATTCAATAGTTTGAAGTTTGGCTAGAGGTAAATGGATTAGATCATCATGAAACTGATAAGGATTACACTTTTTAGCATATTCAATTACATATTTTTTAAGAGTAGACCAAAATTAACCCATACATAGACATTTATGGGTTGTAGCATTTGACTACAGTGGCCACCAAAAATGCCCCCATGTGTTTATTTAAGAAGAAGAGGGACATCATATTTCATAACACAATAGAGCAAGGTAACTTTAGTGTTGATATAATAAAGGATGTTGTGTCTAAATAAATATTTGAAATCTTGTTTATGAATGCATGTCTTTTCATGAGAATCTAAATTAGGAGGATAAGTTTGGTGTTCTAAAAATTGAATGATGTATTCATACCATAGGATTTGGTGAATGGTACTACCCTTAATATGGAAAATAAGTGAATCTGGTGGTTGAGTTAAATATGGGGATTTTATTATTTATATAGGAAAATAAGGATAAAAATAACTTGATGAGGATGAGAGAGATGTTGATGAGGAAAGAGAATCAACAATGGAGTTTTGATCTCTAGGAATAGGCTCAATAGTGAAAGAGATAAAATACTTAGAAAGATTAATTGTAAGTTGATGATAGGTGATGAGGTTCTCACTTTTACATTGATAATCACCAATAACTTGATGGAAAATAAGTTGAGAATCACATAAAGCGTCAAGGTATTGAATGTCTAAATCAAGATCATCTCTCATGCCTAAGATAAGATCTTCATAATCATCCATATTATTGGTGACATCAAAGGTCAAGAAAAAAGCTAAAGGAATGATCTTGAAAAGAGGACTCATGAGAATGAAACCTACCTCATCTCCTTAAAGGCATTTAACACCATCAAGGTAAAGGGTCCAATTATCCTCATGCAATTCAACATTAATTTCAAGGAGCTCCTCGATAACTAATTTTGGTTTAGTAGTATCAGAGGGTGTGAAAGATTCATCAAGCTGATTGGCTTCAAGATCAGAGGTAAAGCTATGAAAGTAATCTTTGAGATAGGTATCTTGATTAAGACCCTCAATGTAAATGATATTGTCATCTAGAAAATCATATTGAAGGGAAGAAGTGACTAGAATGAGAGTTGTGGCAAGTTGATCAGCTATGACTTGCCCTTTAACAAATTTTTGAGTGATGGTGTAGAGAAAAAATTCCATAAGGAAGACCATCCATTTATCAATTCTATCTCTAGGAAGAAAGGCTTTAGAGAAGAAATGACAAATGGTGTCAGAATGAATGATGACATAAGTAGTCTGGTAAATCATGTAATGATAAAACTTTTTAGCTATGAAATAGATAGAAAGGAAATCACATTCTAATTTGGAATAACAAGTCTCATAATCGATAAGGCCTAGACTAATGTAGTAGTTATCATACTCTCTTCCCGTATCATCATGTTGGGGAGGCATTGCCCCAATTGAAATAGGTGTGGAATAATTACATATAATCAAGGGTCTATCATTGTAAGGAGGATGAAGTGTAGGTGGGTGAAGAAAAGACTCATGATATCAAAGGCTTTTTGACATGGATCTATCCATTCTCAAGAAATACCTTTCTTTAGAATGGAATTTATGGAGTGAATGTGATAAGCCATTTCAAGAACAAATCATCTAATTTCCCTAAGTTTACCTAAATAAGTACGAATGTTGAGAATAGATCTAGAAATGAGAATGTTGACTATGCCACTAATATTGGTAGGGTTAACATCGATGCTATGAAGAGAGATTAATAATCCTAACAATTTTCTAGATGTGACTCTAAAGACACATTTGTAGGGATTAAGTCTAAATTTATATTTAAGGACATAGTTAAATATGATAGCAAGCTTGAAAACATGATTCGTATGATTTTTGGATTTAGCAATGAGATCATCCACATAAGTTTCAAAAAATTTATGGATGAGATCATGAAATATGTGAGTCATTTATCATTGGTAAATGGCTCTTTCATTATTAATACTGAAGGGAATTTTGACATAGCAATAAGTGCCCCATTTCATGGTGAAAGTAGTCTTATGTTGGTCCTTGAGAGCAATATGAATCTAATTATATATCAAGAAACCATCTATAAGAGAACACTGTGTAACCAGTCATAGAATCAATAATGGCATCTATTGAAGGTAAAGGGAAGTTATCCTTAGGACAAGCAAGATTGATATTATGGAAATCAATACAAATGCAAATGACAATAGTGACTTTCTTCTGAATGGGAACAATGTTGGAAATCCATTTGGAATAATCCACTGGTTTGATAAATTTAGCATCAAGTAATTTGATGATTTACTTATGACATAAAGTGAAAAAATTAGGTGTAAATTTTCTTTATTTTTGATGCACAAGCTTAGCATTAAGATACGTAATGATGTTATGCACCATAATGTGAGCATTAATTCTAGGCATGTCCTCATAAGAAAAATAAAAAACTTCATGATACTTATCAAAAAATAAGCTAAAATTATCATGTTCATAACGTGAGAGTTCTTGAGAAACTATGATAGGTCGAGGATAGGATGGAGTACCATATTCAATGCAAGTGGGTTCTTCGATATGTATGGCATTATCATCTTGAAAGTGGTATCTTGCATTGGGTAAGGATGAAATTGGATTTTTTTTGGATCAATGGTATCAACAAAGTTATTGAAGCAAGGATTTTTAGTTTTAAAATTCCCAAGTTTATGATGATGCTAAGGAATTTGAGGTTCTCAAGTACAAAGTAACTCAATGAGACCTTCATCACTAGGCAAGGTAGGAAGAGGACCATAATACTTAACATCTACTTCAAGATCTAAAATTTGATAACTATAGTGATCAGACTCGGAATGTATCGAATGAATATTGGTTGCCTTGGTATCAAGAGTAATTTTAGAAGTAGATGAAGTAGATGGAGTACAATAGATTGGCATACTGGTGGATTCAATGATGAGAGAATGATTAGATATAATGTTTTAATCCAAAGTTGGTAAAAGAGGTGTAGGAACTTCTATATATTTGGAAGGCATAATTTATTCTACCACCTAAGGAGTATTGATAAGAGGAGAATTGATAGGAGGCACATGACCCTCAGGATCTAAGGTATGATCTACAAAAATGGTATGAACATCCTGATTAAAAGAATGATTTTGAGATAATATTTTTTGAATAATGTTAGAATCCAAATCTCTATATTGAGCTTGCGCCATGATATAGTTGTCATCATATGTTAGAGAAATTATACATGCTTTAGAATCACGAGGAGTTTTAGAGAGTGAAATCCTAATATTATTGAATGTATGAGGAGACATGATGAGAGTATCTTGAAATAATTTGGCCATGCCAAAATCATTTCAAGTGAAGGCATCTTATGTTAGAAAAGGATCCTGAGCATTGCATGGAGGGGGAAAATTGGTAATCTCATCCATGAGAGGAATAATACGGTCTCTTGGTAAGAGAAAAGGAGGAAGACATTATGAAATGTAGGGAGGTAACTTGGTAGTATTTCAAGTATGTTACAAATCATTGTGCTCATCATCATCTAAATTCATAAGAGTAAATTGTAAATTAGTATTCATGTTGATGAACTTAGGTAAAGGAATACTATTGATTTTATGAATGGTAGGAATATGATATTGTAATTTATTATTGGGAAGTTGATTTCTCTATTGGTTTGGATCAAATTCATGCTTATATCATTTTCCATTATTTAATAATTTAATACATTGACTACATAAAGAAGTAATGGACCTCATTTGATGAGTTCATGGATGACCAAGGAGTATGCTATAAGATAAAGGAAGATAAAGGACCATAAGCTTGGTTTGAATTATTTTAATTTGAATGGTTAATAGAATCTAAATACAACCAAGTGGATTTTGATTAGTCTTATCATAACCACAACAAGTAAGATAAGTTTGATTAAGATGATCCTTGTTATAACCAAGTTTTTATATAAGCCATAAAGATGTCACATTAATACTAGAGCCTTCATTAATCAGAATATTTCAAATAAGAGTGGTATTAATGGCTATTTTGATGAATAGTGGTGGCTCATCAGTACAAAAAGTAATGTCATCATTTATCATTTCCTCTTCAATGAATTCAATAAAGGTCTCGGAAGAAGGACACATAGTTTCAATGGTATTTACATTGGTAGGTTGAGAATCGATAGAAGGTGGTTATCATCTATGTAAGATGGATATTCAATCTCTTGAACTTGTTGCATAAGGAATTTATGATGATAGGGTGAAGTACTAACCAACTCCATAAGTGGAATCTTACTAGGTATAGAGTTAAGTTCTTCAAGAAAGTTCCAATGAGATTTAGAAGAACCAACATGAGGTTTGGGAGGAAGATTAGATTTTGGAGGAATAGATGTGGTTGGATGATCAGAAGGAGAAATTTGTTCCTCAAGTGCTTCTAAAGCAACACTATTGGTAGTATTATATTTAATAAATTGTTCTTCTAAATATGGATTTTTAGGATTCGTAACAGGATCTTTGTGAGTCAGTTTACGATGATAGTTGACCTTAGTAGTGTTGACATATTGAGAATTGTTAAAGTATTGATCATAATTGAAATAAATGGAATAACCATCCTTATAAGTTGATTGATTATTTGAATAGGATTTGTGGTTATTAGAGGTAAAATATTTATAAGTTTGTCATTTTTGAGAGGTAGTAGTGAACTCTTGATGATAAAGATTGATCATAGCTTCATGGTTGAATGAATCACCAAGCACATAAGATAAAAAAAATTTAGTTATCCCTCTACAAGGTTCATTAGAATTCCTAATGTCAACATGGAACCAACAAAATAGATTTGGATCATACCACTTAGAAGGATCATTGAGATAGATAAAGGTTTTGAGGGTGACAAAAATTGTTTCATTTGATGAATCAAAAGAGGTGTGTGAGAAGGTAAAGGAGAATCAATTTAGGAAACTCTTGGTTTAGTTTGCAAAGAATTACTAATGATAAAATTAGATGTTTGGAATTTTTCTTTAAGAAGTTTTGGATGAGGTTTAAATTGCTTCATGAGAAAGTCTTGAAGTTTAGCTTGATCAATAGCTTCATTTAGTGTTTGGGGAGGAAAGGTTCAAACCTTATATTAGAGAGTGGGAGTCAAAGCTATGATAAAAAGTTTGAATAAGTTATAATCAATCATGTTATGGTCAGATTTATGGGCCAATGATTTCTATTTATTGATAAAGTCATGACTTGATTGAGTGGGAGATTTCTCAGCATTGATGAAGTGGCTAAGATAATTTTTGGGAAGATCATTGTGTTGAAAATATTTAACCAAAGGATTAACCAAATATTCAAGTTGCCAAATAGAATGTTGAGGTATTTAATTCTACCATTCTAGTACATCACTGGTAAATTTTTTTACTAAGAGTTTAGTTGTGGCAAAAGTATTAGTTTGGATCCACTCTTTGTAAAAGTTGCTAAAGTCTTTATGAAATGAGGTAGGGTCTTTAGTCCCATCATATTTAATACTTAGAGATAAATTAACAATATCAATGGATATAATAAAGGGGGATATAGGCTCATTTTGAATGGTTTGAAGAATTTCGTTATTCATTATGGGTTGAGGAATAAATTTTTTTGAGGCATCCCTAAGAGGTGGAGAAATGAAATTAGAATTAGCTTTAGGAGGCATAGTTGGAGATTGATTAGCCACATTGATTAAATGTTGTTGAAGTTAAATCCTTTGATGGTTGTTAGAATTTTGGATAATGTTTATTTGTTGGATGACTTGGGCTTAAAGTTGAGTTGTATCAAGAGGTGGGTTGGTGTTGGTAGGAGCATTCCCCAAATTAGTATTAGGGGGAGTATTATTAGAAGATGGGTTATTAGTGGGTTTGTTTAATAAACTTGTGTCAATCACTCCCACATTAGTTTGAATATTTTGAAGCTGAGAAGTATCTTTGTAAGTAAAGAAAGGATCAGATCCATCAACTTCATCTTGAGGTATTATTTACACCATGTTATTGTTCATAGATGAAGGATGAGGAGATTTTCCCCAAGAGTGATGGTTTTATTTGGATGAGAAGATGGAGAAATGAATATCCCATATAGTATATAAATGGATTTAAGCTATCCAATAAAATTATGATAGGAGACTTCATTTTAACTAAAGAAAGATGAAAAAAAGCAAAATTGGAGAAATAGGGAACTAGATTGACAAACAAAGAAAGAATAAAATAGTGCAAGGTTGATTGGGTAGACCTAGAATAGAAATAGGGACTATAAAACAATATAGGGTCAACTAGATGAATCCATTGTAATGCATAAAGATTGGAAAAAGAGGTAAAAGGGGCTACAAATAGTATAGGGTTGAGGTTGACCTAGTACACCAGATAGGGAAAATGATAAGGTTGATAACAAGTTATGAACTGAAATAAGACAATTTTTGTAGCTAATCTAGGAAAGTGAGAACTAAAAGGAAACAAATAGGATCAACATTGGCCAATCCAATTGAGGCACACAATACAAAACCTTGCACTAACACTAGCTAATGCAAGTTTTTGTACACACAATTGAGCAAAGAACAAGCAATCAAACTGGTCAACCTAAGATGTCTTATTATATTATTAAGAAATGATTTTAAATGTGATGGAAAGTTGGTTGTAAAGAAAGGAACTAGATAGTAATCTAAGGATGGTTTTAGGTAGTTTGGGATGAAAGGGACTATAGTGGCAATGATATAAGATTAGTATTGGGGCCTGCCTCCTCACTTCACACACTGTAGTGATAAGGGTTTTGGGTGTTTATCTAGAATAAACCATTAACCACACTTTATACTTGACCAGAGTATCAATTCATCTTCCCCTCTGGTGAGGAAATCCAAGTAGGTTGGCCTTGGGTAGATAAATGTTAAAATGCTTGTTTAGTTTTTTTTAATTTAATCATGTGTGCATAAAATATAAATAGTGAAACTAAATGGTTAATTAAAAATTCCCTAATTAGACTATGCTAACTATTCAAATCATGCAAACAATAAGAAAAGAAAGTGTGAATTAATTACCAACATATAAGGTTAATTCCAAATTTAAATAAGGTATAGTGTTGACACTATATGCACAAAATACATAATAGGGTTGATAGAGTCAAACCTATACTAGAGAAGAAAGTTTTGAAAATGAATAGGGTTGGCTAGGGTTAACCAAGTTATTTAGACAACACACATAACATAAAACTGGGTTGATAGGGTCAATCTAGTCGAGTATATAAGGAAATTTTTGAAGACTATAAAATGTGAAAGGAAATACATAAAATAAAGTGATGGAGGGATAGAAAGGAAACTTGGTGGATCAGAGATGCTGAGAATGAATATTTATAGTCAAGAACCTTGGAATATGATTGAAAACTCTATTCACTAGGTCGATTAGGTCGATCAAGCTTTGTAGAATCCTACTGTTGAGTGTGTGGAATATACAGGGTCAAATGGGTTGACCTAGTAGCTAAATATGGATACTTAAATGTATGCAGGGTTAACTAGGTTGACCTAGTTGTCTGAATTAGAAGTCTAGAAGTCTAGAAACTTGTATAGGGTCATCTGAGTTGATCCATTTACCTATTCTTAAAAACTTGCACACAAATATTAGAATTGGGTTGATAAAATTGATCCAGTGTGATTTATATATGATAAAAATAATGCTAAAAAGAATGAAACAAATTGAAACAAATCCTCAAGGGTTAGTTTCATGTCGATTTCACCAGAATGTATGTAATTAGAAATGCATCATATCTATAAATCAATCCTAGCTTGGAGAAGATAGAGCATACCTACACTTCCAATTGGGAATACATTTTCTAAGTGGGAGCATGACCAATATGGGGATCCAATAGAACCAATTTTGGGATAACTTTTCATAACACACCATGTGACATAGGGTTCTAAATCCTATAGTCTAACATAATCATGTAATAACCCTAAAAGAGTCATAGGTTTAATATTCACCTATTCTAATATATTACACACCAAATATTATGGCACAATATGAGGGGTTAGTAAAGCAATAAAAACATTTAAAAGATAATTTAAATTAGCCTAAGTATGAGTAATACCCTAATACATGGAATATGAAGTGTAATATTATTCAAGCCAACACTTATGCTTCTTTTATATAATAAAGAGAGGAGAACAAAGTTAGTATATACTTACCTAAATGTGAACCCATCGAGACTTAATCTCTCTCTTGGCCAAAGGGGATTTTTAAGTGTTTTTTGTGTTTGTAAAGATCACTAAGAAAGGCCAAAGCATCCAAGACTTATCCACAAGATTAGATTCTCTAAGTAGAAACCCTAAGTTAAGACTCCTCAAGTAGAATGGTAGAAGAGTAGATTGTTAAGGAGCACAAGAAAATAATAACTCTTGATTTAATATTGAAATAATGATGAAATGATCTTGTATTTATAGGTGAATCTTGTCCTAAATCCTCTTTGAATCATTAGCTATGCAAGGTCAACCCAGTTAACCCTGTATGTTCTCAGGGATAATTCACTAGGTATGAGCTAGGTCAGACAAAAGTCTAACAAACCCAAAAAGTAGAAAATACCCCTAGACTGTATAGGTTTGACCTAGTACAATAGACTATCCAAAATGTAATTAAGGCAAGAAAAGGAGGATAAAAAGAGAAAAAAGACTGGAGAACTATGTAAGGGAGGAGTAATAACATAGGGAATGGTTTTAAGATCTAGTTGGATTGGTAATAATGTGGTAATAAGGGATAATTATCCTATGAAGTACCAAAGGTCTGCTCACCCCTTTCCCAATGTACCCCTTAGGGCATGCACTTATAAATCTTGAGTCTCGATGGGTCTCTACAATATGTAAAACATCAGTATTTGATAAATGATTTAAGATATTATGTATCAAATTTGTGTATGATGATCTATAATTGTGATTTTGTCTTTACTTTTTATGTATATTTGATATGTAATCAAGGCACATTAGAAAGTAAATGAGACAATCATATTAATGTTATCAAAATTTGTTCCCTTTTGATGTAACCATGGTTGTTCTAAATTTGCATCACCTTGTGAAATAGTGATATTCACATATAATAATGTATTCACTATCTTAGGCCATTTAAAAAAATTATTACCTAACATTCCCTATGGCATCATAACAAGTACCTATATGATCTAAATATCATTTACCCTATCCCAAGTATTTAGTAAATATAATTGTACAAGTATTGAATTACAATAATTATTTATCTATGTTCACATATAATAAGGGATAAAATGACCATTATTTCATTTATAGAAATGTCTAAGGAAATATCAACATCGATATAATTTGAGATAAAATAAGGCCTTCTTATTGTGATATCTTCCATAGAAGCTCGATTTAGAATTGGCTCATTTAAATGATCATCCTAGGATATCTCAGCCTTGGTGGAATGAGTATTAGAATAAAAATGAGATAGGGACCTAATTGATCTATAATTGAATATTTTAAATGTATGTTTAACCCTTCTATTCACAAATTTTTTAATATTTTTTGTAATGCATAACAATTGGTATCTCTATGTGCATTGATATGATGATAATAGAAAAATTGTATTTCCCTCATTCATTGAAGGTGATAAGTAGTGTGATAATAATTAGGAAGTAAATTGATTAATCTCTTGTCATGTATTTTCTTTAAAATAACACTTGGAATATACTTGAAGTTATCAAATTGAATTAGTTGATCCTTATTTGTGGAAGGTGAACTCATGTTAGTTTTTTCTTTGTATACATTGTTATTTGAATCTTTGTTTCTTACTAGTAACCTTAATTTTAAAATTGTCTTTATGAGGTGATGTACTTCTATTGACTTCCTTATGTGTAAATTCCTTCTTATGTGAGGGTGTAATTTTAAAACTTGAAGTTGTTGACTTATTTGAATCACAAATAAGATCAATATCATATTTGATAATTTCCATGTAAATTTACTCAAATGAATGATAGGATTTGTAAAGTGTGTTTTCCTTAAGAGGAGACAAATAACATTGATAAATATATATTTATTTTCCAAATCTTAGGTTTGATACATTAATCAATACAATGTATTCTTAAATTGTAAAATGTAATATTAAGTTCATTCATCATGACCTTGTTGTTGTATGATTTGTGGATGTTCCAATGTTAACCTAGTAACCATTTCTTATTAAATTTGGATAATAAATATTATTATAGCTTGTTTAATAAATGTAAATATATAATAGGGAGGCTATAGAACCAATCTAAGCATTTCCTTATTAAATTATTTTGTAAATATTTTAATAATATATTTCTATGCTTTGAGAATTTCCTAAAAGAAATAACATAATGGGCCAACTTATTACTATGATCTCTATGGACACCAAATAGGTGGATCTTAGATATTAAAAAAATTGTATATTTATAATTAAGTATGCTTCATATTTCAAGTTATGAAAGGATGACCTTATTAACCATATTATCATCAAATGATCTAGATTTTAATGCAATATAAACAAATTGATTTTAGAGATTTCATATGGCATGCATAATTGAGATGATATGGTTAAATTAGATAATAGTGGTTTATAAAGATTCATTCATTTGTTTGAAATCATGATATATACTAAACATAGGTATAATGGATTCATCATAGACATGAATATCATTTCACCACTTATCATCACATTGTTTAGAACATCACTACATAATTAAGAATTATCATTACATTGTTTTTCTAGAGAAAGGAGAGGATTAACATCATTTTTTCATTAAAATAATCACGTAAAAAAAAAGTGATAATTTAAATTTTTATTTCAATAGAATTACAATCATCATATTTCATTTCTATAGAATAAGGAGTAATGTTGTATTATTTTTCAATAACAACATCATGTTTTATTTATAGAGTGGAAGAAATAACATTAGGTTTCATTCCAAGAGGAAATTTAATATTGCATTCTTGTTTAAAATAAGGAATATCATTAGAAGCATAGCTAAATTTAGAAACATAATTGAAATGAATAACATCATGATAATGAACATGTTCATCATCTATCAATTGCTCTATTATGTCTTCCTTATAAAGTGAAATGCTATAAACATTAAGGATTTTATTAAATAATTCAGTGTTAATTTCCTCTTGCTTTAATATTTGATTGAAATAAGAGTGTATATAAGGAGTACGGGAGTTAATTTCTTGAATTTAATCATTAACTTGTTTATCATTTCTTTCACTAGATTCATTACAACCATTCCATTCTTCTCCACACTTATATCAATCCTTATTTCCATCATATACATAAGTATATCCTTCATCTAAAAAATCATTGGTACAATAATAATAATTGGTTAACTAATTATTATAAGCATAAGGCATGTGATGCGTAGATATTGTGAAATCTATAGTATGAGGAATATTGGTGGTTTCATAATGTTCACTCATTTTAAATTGACCAACCCCTGAGATAAAAAGAAAAATTACCATGAATCTTACTCCTAAGATGAATGAATAAATATAAATTTATGATTTTAAGGATGGAACCCCTAGGCTTGATGCTAGTGGTAAACAAGAAATAAGAAAATATATTTCAAAAATAGATATAAATATAAAAAATTGAAACCTTGGTGAAAAAAGGAAAAAAACATAAAGGAACCTAGGTTCTAGATAAAGAACAAGTTCACTAATATGTTTTAAATTATTGTTTATTTAAATTGATCTAATAATATACAACTTAGAATAATTAAGATGGTATGAAATATATAAATAATCACATAAATATGAATGATACTAATTATTTATTGTACATTTAGAATACATAAATGATCAAGCATTTAAGGGATAAGATATGCATAGCTATATATAGTTTTATTTTGATTGTTGTGTTTTATTGAAAAAATTAGATGCTCCCAATACTAGTTCTATGTTGACTAGGATTAACGACATGATATAAAAACCACACGAGATTTTTTTTTAAATTTACATATGTCAACAAATGTTTTATCCATATACCATTTTTAAAATTATCTAAGGTGACTAAGCTGATTTGTTTTTATTCAAGACTATGAAACTACATTTGTAGATGCATTTTATAAGTTTAATCGCCTTTAGTCCTATGTAACTATTCTTGTATTCCAGATCTATTTTGAAAACCCTACTTTTATACTCTTGTGATTAATGAAAATTGTAAAAATGGGGTAATGGATAGGGTTGGCTGACCTTAGCCAATCCATAGTGACCAGCTAAGTGTTTCTTACATTGCCAATACTTTTAATTGAGCTCAAACCAAATGTAGTTATCTAACTGATGTTATTATGTGAAAAATCATATGAATTTAAAACTAAATTTTATTTCTCATAGGACCTTATTTAATAAAAGTGTGAAAAATAAGTATCGACATTTAGGAACTTCAAATTTATAATGAATAATAAACTACGAATAATATTCACTTTGTTTGTAATTTTTTAACAATGAATGGTTATCCTCAAATGCATATAATGAATTTGTATATATAGGGTAATCATTTTTTAATTAGTCAATTATTGGCATAAAAAATTAAAAAAATTAGTATTTAAATGTGTAATATATATCTTCCTAAGGGTAACATGACCCAAATCTAACCTAAAAAATGTACACCTAGGACATTTCTAGAATTTACATAAGTTTTTGTTAATTGAAGTTGTACATGATAGATTTTCTACAACCAATATCTCATACATAATCCATTACCATAGCCATGAGATCTTTAGTGTTGTATTCAAATAATAAACTATATATTATCCACAAATAGATTATATAATGTTAAAATTATTTTCCATATTAATATCACACCTTGCATATGAATGACTAGGTGAATAGGTACATATATAAGTGTAAGATAGGTGAATACCATACATACCATGAATGTGGGAATAAATTTATCAATGTACACAAAAGGTACCTAAATAAGATAATAACAAATGTGTAGGAAACACCATGAAAATGAAAGGTCTACACCAATATCCCCCTTAAGTTTAGTTTAAATGGATAGAGGAAATGGGTCCTATAAAAAATTCTTGATGAGGTACCCATGCACAAAAAATATGCAATGTGAATACAATCATCCCTATGGACTCCAATTCTATTTTACTAGAATACATAGGTCTCGAATGTAGGAATGGGGATAAATAAAAGGATCACTATACATAAACACTACACTCTAAAAATTGTGTATAATGATGAAACTAAAGAAGCATTTCCTAAACACCTTCCATCAATGTTAAACTAGGAGAAGATGAAAATGATGAGAAGTAAGCATAAAGACTAGTGAGGATACCACACTAGTGTCACTACCAAGAATGTAACTAAGACATAACAAACATCATATGGGTTCTAAAGAAAAAGTGCCTAAATAATATACTCAAGTATAAAGGAATAATCTAGAAAAAAATCAAAAATGTGAAAAATGTATAAGTGTAAAAAACACACAACTACTGAATAAAGAGATCAAATTAATAAAGGAGATAACAATGAAGGAATGTGTGGTCAAAGACTATATTTGATGGGTTAAAAAACCATAATTAAAGTATGTGAAAGGAATTATCAACACCAAAATATGCTTTCAACTATTTGGAGAAGGTACAAGGGATGCTCAACACATGAGGAAATAATCAGAAGTATAAAATAGTAAAACCTAGTGCAAGGGAAACTCAACACCTAAAGAAACATTATCTATACACCCCCACCCCGATAATGTTTAATGGCTAGAGTGGATGAAACAATATATATGGGTGGGCTTAATTCACTATTCAAATATTTATAAACTAATATTTTATGTACCATAATAGCTCTAGAATAAATTGAAAGAGATTATCAAACTATCAAAGAAGATAATATGACACTGGGATTCACCATAATAGCTACATTTCAAGTTACATGGGAGTGTCATCTATTAAAAAGTAAGGTCAAAGATAAAAATAAAATATCTTAATAGGATGGCCTTAATGATGATGGGAGAGAATGGTAACTAAAATCATAAAGGGTGCACAAACTAAGGTACACATTCATGAAGGTAGACTAGGTTGTAAAAGAAATCTCCCCATGGAAATTTATAATTTAGTGTAACTTAGAATCAACTTGTCAAGTAATTTGTTACACTATGTAAAAATAAATAAGACACTATATACACTATAATATCTCTAAAAAAGGAGACTATCAACTTGTCAAGTAATTTGTTACAAATCCTAAGACTTTCTATAAAAAACAAGGAAGAAATGTCCAAATAAAGAAGGTGAACAATGGAAGAACCATGATGGTAAAATCCTTTAAAATAATAATGATTTTGTCTTAAGTGATCTAAAATCAATACTAAATGAATAGAAATCGTGGATGAATATGTCTCTATAGGAGTGGGTGAAAAAGTCCACAACAGTAAAATGCAAGGTAACATTTCAATCTATAATAGTTGGCCATGTCTAACAATTCAAATATCAAGTTTCTTAGACATGAGTCAAGGTTAAAAAGTATCCATAAAATAAGGCAAGGTGATATGAAAGGGTCCTTGATGGAGACATGACATAAACTACAAGTGTGTTAAATAAGATAATGCATAAACAACAAGTGTGTATAAAATCACTATAAGACAATATACAAGAGTGCCATGAATAAATGTGAAGATCAAAATAGATCATGTCATGGGCTAGCTAAAGAGTTTGGAAAATTATGAAAAAATCCATGATGAATTTAAAACACACCTAAATAATAAGTTGCAAAAAATTGACAACTTGCAGGACATCAAGGTTCACAGAAAAGGTATCCATAAGTACAATGTGGGCACACAAGAGGTAAAAAATGGATCAAAGAACATGAAATGGGTGTGTCAGACTAAGTTGATAATTTGTCTATGATAGACTAAAATGTGGGTGAAACCAATGAAAGATAAATTTTGTTTTCTTATGAGGGTTTTGGCCACTTGCCAAACTGGACATCAACCTTCATCTTCAAAAAATGAGATCAAAATAAAGTGAATACTAACATTTTTACCATATTTTTTTAATGAAAAATAAGTAAAAACTAATATCTATTTATAATGATAACCCCTTTTGTGCAAACTAATTACCTAGTGATTACTAGATTCATCAATCTAATTGAACATTAATTGTTAACCCAGGGTGCATAAGCTTTTCAAGAGTGTCAAAACTATATATGCATTATTGACTTAGAAATCAACTTGATTTTTTAGTTTCAGTACAATGAATTTATTATGAATTTACTAGATAGATATATTATGAAACTATTATGATAGAATTATATAACTATTCCACACTTATGCACCATACATGCATCACACTTATATGATCAAACTTAATAGTAAAATCAACTTACACAACACACTAATAATTAAAGAGGGTCAGGATCTTCATAGTAGCTTGTTCTGAGGGGGGCCTTCCTTGTTTAATACTGATCTCCAATCCCTCTTCAAGAGAATTCACAAACTTCTTATAAATTCAACTTTCTCAATATTCAATTCTGAATACAAATGATATAGTTCAAAAACTTCTACAATTACCTTCTCAAAATTATCTAAATCCTAGTCTAATCTAAGTCATGCCTTTAAATAAAAAAGTTAGTTTATTTAATATTTAACCAAAAACACCAAACTAGGAAAAATTACAAATAACTAAAAATTACCCTAGTCAACCTTCAAATTGTTAGTAACTAAAGTTACTTTTTTTAGGTTTTTATGAGTTAGAGACAAGAAATACTATTTTGTTGTTTTATTTCCTTTTGTCTTTTCTCATTATCCTTGTCTTTCTCATCTTTGGTAGCACATCCAATGTATCATTTCATGTAGGGAATCTATATAATAACTATGATTCTTCCCAATCATCAATTTGGTTCCCTCAAGATAGTTGGATGTGTCTACAAGATCTTCTCAATAATTACTCTATTTTAAATAGTGGCTACAGGCACTCTATAGTAACTATAAACAACATGTAAAAGCATAACTACTATAGGCTACCCATATCAACTATAGGCTACACTACAGATTGTTGTAGAAATTGAAGGTTTCAACTACATGTTGTTTATAGGCACTCTACAGTAACTATAAACCTATACGTGAAGCCTATAGTTTTTGTGACTATTCTATAGTGGCTATAGATAACCTATAGGTGAAGCCTATAGTTTTTATGGGTATTTTGTAGTGGCTATAGGAAACCTATAGGTGAAGCCTAAAACTAATATAGAAACTCTATAGTGTCTATGAACAACCTATAGGTGAAGCCTACAGTTACTACAGGCAATCTATAGTGCTACATATAACCTATATGTGAAGCCTATAGTTGATACGGGTAGCCTGTAGTAGTTATGGATTAGCAATATTCTATATCTTTTCATGACCCTTCAAATGTTTGTTAGATAAAGTCACACCAATATAGTTCAATCAAGGAAAAACATCAATAATTCATAACATAACACATATATATCAATGAACATACAAAAACATCACTTCATTCATTCATTTGCATTAGTGATGGATAGTTATGGGATTTATATAGAAAAAGACATAGACTAAGCATGGATGAGTCTATAAAATTAATCAATTTCTGGCCTCATCACTCCTACCTATTTATCCTCTTCCTCAACCTTGAGCAAGCCTTGGTTTCATTTTAAAACCATAAAATTTTCTAAAGTCTAGGGGTTTAGGATAGCCTGATCCTTCCAAGATGTAAAACCTTTAGCATTCTCAATGTGTTCCCATATTTTCCTCTCTATGTCTCTATTAGCTGGAACATTTACTTCCTAGTCAAGAATTAGGAACCAAAATATAGGGTGTTGAAACATCAATCTTAACCATTGTATTCTCCACTTCTTGAAAAATTCAATATACAAGTATACTCTATGGATGGCCTCCCTAAGGTTTTAAGTGGAGTACGGTTCCTTTATTTTCAAGGCATCCAAAAGTTCTACCCTTCTGTGAGAGTAGGTAAAAAAAATTCCTTCCATTTCCTTCCATGAGACTCAAATAGTGGTTCTAGACTTCCACCTACTTTATGACAACCCATTCTTGTAGAGCATTTGTGTTCATAAATGAGATCCATTCTTCCACTACAACATCTAAATCTTTGGATTCACTCCTGATCATCAAGGTAGTTTATTTCTCCTTTTGTTGATATTCTTCCATTTGTTTTATTCTTTCAATTTCATTTAAAACATATGAATGAAATGTATTTAACAGGACATCCCCTAAATAGATGTTGGGATTCCATTTTTTATCACTAGGAACATCATATTGGTGAATGTAGAATTCACTTAGCTGGACTTGAAGATTAGGATCGACATGTATATACTAATTAAAGAAAGATCTTAGGTCACAAACCATATAATATTGATCATTATAAATCCTATCATACCTAAATTTCAACCATTTTAATTCCAAGTATACAACATACACCATAGAAGTGGGTCTATGCTCCATCAATATCTTAGTAGTTTCATGCAATTTTTCAATCTTTTCCTTTAGATATCTTATCCTAATTTCAGAAAATTCCATTTTTTCTTGTAATTCATGATGTTGTTCTTTTGATTAAACATATCCCTTGAATATCTACACCAATTCTTTGTGGTAGGCTTCATTATTACTAAATTTTTCCTTCAAAAAAATTAAAAGATCATTAGTATCTACTAGAGTGGTGGCTGAGAAATCCACATCAATAACTTCTTATGTAGTAGGTATTGGTATAGTGGGCAATGGAGGAGGAGATCCCTGACAAAAGGGTACCAAAGCTAGAGCATACTCTGTTGTAAGTAATTCTATGTCCAAGATGGATAAGGATGATGTAGGTTCTTCCACTATCTTCTCTTTATCCCTAGAGGGTTCTACAAACTTTGTTGCTTCCAGAAGCGTTTCAATGCCTCATTTTTCTTTCAGTTTTATTATCTCATTTTTTAGTCTATATATTTCCTCCATAGATTATTCCAATGTTTAGAACTCCTAATCATGAGAGAATTTTTCTTGTTCTCTTCCTTTTTCTATATCCTCCTCTTCAACCAATTCTTCTTCTCCTACATGCTTCTCTACCTCTCTCAATTCATCCTCTGTGTATCTAATTTTTCTAAAGAGATCAATGTCCTTAGTAAATCTATATGGTAGAGGTGACCATTCTTCTATTTCAAATATATCAGGGGTTTTCTTTAGCCTAGGTTCTTTTCTTGGTTATTCGTCATCACTCATAGCTATGCTTAAGGAGGTTGTAATGGTATTTTGTTTCTTCATCCTTTGAGATCTCCTAAGAGGAGGTCTCCTTTTTGAGACTATGGTTTTCTTCTCCTTAGTTTTCATTTTCCTTGTAAGAGAGGTGACTGATGGAGTTTGTGTTTCTTGTGCATTAGTTGATAGGGGAACTTTTTCTTGTCTAGCAGGAGATAGTTTGGAGGAATCAATCTAAGGTGATGACATAATGGGAGAAGGAACTTGTTGTTGTGGGATTTCCTCCTTTATATCAGAAGGAAATGAGACTAGTCTTCTCCTCTTCTTCTTTCTTGTAGTATTCTCAAATGGACCTTTAGTGGCTACTAGCTGACTAGTAGCACTAGTACCCTCAACATTTTCTTGAGTAGTTTGTTGGGGCTGCTCCTTAGGGGATTCTCTCTCATCAGTTCCTTCTTCTTTATAGGGTGTAATATTTTCTAGGGCCACAAATTTCTCCCAAGTGAGGTTAGGTCTGAAAGAAGCTATTCTTTGTTTAATTATGAGCCATATTAGGTAGTGGTGAGATAGGGATATTTTAGTGCCCTTATAATATTCTTTGGACATTCATTTCAAAATATTGCATAAGTAATTTTGAACATTAATGACTCTATTATGTCTTAAGTGATTTAAAAATTTGAACTAGAGAGTGTAAATGAGGGAATACCTTCCCTCATAGGTTATATACCTGATAATATATGATGTTATCTCTCTCCATTATGTAGGTAGACAAAGTCTTTCCACACCTCCTTTCTTTAATACCAATCTTTCATTTGCCTAGCAAAACTACTACCTGGCTTCTTGGCTATTGGGTTTATCCTAAAAAATTTCCCCCATGCTTGGTAGCTGAGTTGCTTGGCTCACCAAGGTCTCAGTAACTATAAATATGATTCCATATACAGTGGCTTGGTTTTCATAAAAATAACCTAAAAATTCCTTGGATAGATGCTCTAAAAAATGTTGCAACCATTCAAAATAGGTAGTCCAACCAATTCTATGGAAGACATCCCAACTAGCTTGGTCTCCCCATAAGTGCCTATAGTCTGAAGGCTCTCTTCACACAACTGAATCTCCCATTTTAACTTATCTATTAGTCCCTTCAACCAATAGTTAGCTACACACTCTTTGGACCTATGTAAATCTACATGCAATAGGTTTATAGGTTGTAGGGTTTGGTTCACAAATGATGCATGTGAAATTTTTAGTTGCAGGGTTTAGCTCAATAATGATAGATGTGAGGTTGAAAATTATCTCATCTCAAGGGTTTCCATGGCATGTGAGGCTCTATCTCATAGTATTCTTCCTCCACTTTATCTATCACATATCCTCAGGTGACATGGAATGAATACGAAGTATAGGATACGATAGGTCACAACTATCTTCGTTATTCTAATATATTATGTATGGATAAGATAGGTCATCAATTATGAAAGATACGATGTACCTTTTAATAATGGTGTTTTAGATGTGATGCCTATGGAGTCATACATGTGTCAGCATGCAAATATTTGCATGGGAATGATTTAAGGTTGAAATGATTGTGCTATTAGTTGGAACTGGAGTGAAGTGGACCCTTTTTGAAGTGATTTGGAAATCACCAATGGTTAGGCATTGGTAATGCCTATAGCTCACATGCATGTGATGTAGGACAGTCTGTATAGAACAAGAGTATAAGACTTAGAAGATAAATGATTTCTATCATACCATAAGGTGGAAATTAAAAAGCTAAGTGATCCAAGTGATGGGATGGAAGATCCTAAGTAAGTAGCTAAGGGCATTACTGCCTAGTGACCTTCATCTATATGAACTAGCTGATATGAGTTTGGATGTTGCTTATGCCCTAGAGGTTTTACACCTAGGGGCTTGGCTTTAGTAATCAGTAGGGTCTTCAAAATAGAACCTATGTGCCAAATCAATTTGAGATCTCACTGGTCAACACAATGAAATTATCTTCATAAAATTACCAAAATCTAAAATGAATCATGAGTGTCCTTGTAGATAAAAGTCTGGTCTACAACATTTCCAAATGGAAAGGGAACTTGTATGCTTTGTTATGGCTTTGTAGCTTGGTATTAAAGGGTAGTTTTAGGCAATATATATGAAATTTTATGACCCAATCCTGCTTCATTCCTCCATGAGGTTTTCTAATGGCTTTCATGCAATGCCCAAAATCTAATAACCAAGTCATCAATGAGAGATGTAGGAGGATATATCTTGCATGCTTTATAGAAATGTAAGAATAGGCATGAGGGTGTACCCAAAAAATATATAGAAGTGCCCATATCAAGCTATAAATTGATGGCCAACTATGTAGAAGGTTCCCATAGAAACTATAGAAATGCTCATAGAAACTAGAGAAAACCTATGTGAACAGTTGGGATTCGAGGGATTTCACTCTCTCTACATCCTTTTTCATGTTCCCTTATTTATTTATTTTTATTTTTACCCCTAAATAATTATGAAGATAGTTTTCTACTTAGGCCCTTTTTATAGATCTATGTAGCCAATAGGCTAGTTTTTACCTAGAAGCTACCAACAACACCCAAAAATGGGTTTTCATTATTGAATTATTTTTTGACTCTAAGTACTATTTGTAGTAAAATGTTTATTTAGGGTCCTAGCCAAGTCACCTAAAAATTTGAACTGTCAAGGACTAGGTGAAGGTCTCATTCATCATACCATATGAGGGCAAGGATGTCATCCTCTCCTTCTTCATCTAAGTGTGGAATGGTGCTCTCTTTATTTGGTGAGGCAACATGCCTATCTAGGACATCATTGTATCCATCTTGTAAATAATAGTGTATGTGATTGGTAAATTCTTCCTAAGTAAGTGGATTTTTATACAACTTGAGTCTATGGCCATTGACCAACAGATGGAATCTCACTAGATCAATGGCTTAGAGTTAGACTGATCCATTGTCAAAAACATGCTCAATCTCAAAAGGACCAAGCCATCTGGTCTAATGTTTACTTTTATGGTCCTTGAATTTGGAGATAAAAAGAAGGGCCCAATCTCCTGTATGGAATTACCTAGTTTAAATGTACCTATCATTCCATCCAATCTACTACTGATGTATAAGGTATATGATTTTTCATGCCTATTGTCTATATTCATCTAAGGGATTCAACTATAGAAGCCTTTATTTTTGGGATTTAGATATACTTGTCTCAAGTTCTAGTGTTGTCTGTAAGGTCTTATCCTAAAATTCAATTGGCAAGATAGGTTTCTTTCCATAGACCAACATATATGGGGTGAATCCTATAGTCATCTTTCATGTCATTTGATAATCCCACATAACTTTAAGAAGCCTAGCCTCCCATTCCTTATGAGATAGACTAACATTCTTTATCAGAATATTTTCTAACTCCTTGTTGGTGGACTTCTACATGTCCATTAGACTATAGATGATATGGAGTTGATTTCTTATGCCTAATCTCATATTGATGGACTAAGGTAGTAATTAAATTAATAATGAATTGGGGTCCCTAATGAGTGACTATTTCACATGGCACACCATAGCTAGTAAATATTTTTTCATAGAGGAAAGCTTCCACCTTCTCATTCCTAGCATGTGTAAGATCCTTTACTTCCACCCATTTAATGACAATTAGTATAGACAAGGATGTACTCTTTGTTATTGGATTTTGGATCAAAAGGTCCTACAAATTCTAGGCCCCACTTTTCAAATGGCTCAAGCACCATTGAGGCTTGTAAAGACATTTCATCTAAATGTGTGGGTCTCCCCATATGTTGGCATCTATCATGATGAGCAATATATCTTATTACATCTTTATGGAGTGAGGGCCAATAATATCTTATATTCACTATTGTATGTTTGGCTACAAAATGTCCTCCATAGGGTTCATCATGGCAAGATTTAAGGATATCTAGAACTTCATCTTCTCTGAGACATCTTTTGATAATAGAGGCAAGCCCAGTATAGAAAATGAATCCAGATAACCATGGATATCTGAAACTTTTGTGAATCAATGCTCACCTTTTTTTGGGAAGGAAGTGTTGTGAAAGTAACCCTATTATAAGGTAGTTAGCAATATTAGCATAGCAGGGTGTGGTAAGGGTGAGAAAAAATAGGTTCTCATCTAGAAATGAGTCATCCACTATGGTATCCACTTCAAGGGTTTGCATGCATGATAAAAATTCAACCACTACATTGTCCTTGCCAAGCTTATGTATAATGGTGATATCAAATACCTATACTAAGAGTAGCCATCTTATCACTATGGCTCGAATAGATGGTTTATTCATAAGGTACCAAATGGTTTCATGGTCTATATGAACAAATACCTAATACCATGTGATGTAGTGATGGAACTTTTTGATAGTATAAACTACCACCAAGAACTCTTTTTCAGTAACTATGTAATTTAATTCTACTGCTTACAGGTTTTTACTTATAAAATAGATGGAATAATTGAGTGCTTCTTATTTTTAGCCAAGCATAGTTCCAAGGGTAGCATCTGAAGCATCTATGTGAATGTGGAAGGGAAGCTTCTAATCAAGACCATGTAGAATAGTGGTGGTGGTCAATAATTCCTTCAATTGTTTGAAGGTTGTATCACAAGCAGGAGTCTAGAGAACTTCAACATCTTTAGTCAGAAAGGTGAACAATGGTGATGCTACTTTACTAAAATTATTGATGAATCTCCTATAGTAACTATAATGTTCTAAAAAACTCCTAACATATTTCTATTTTTGAAGAACAAGTAGGTTTTTGATGATGCTGATTTTTACAGGGTCAACATTAATTCCTTCAACATATAGGTGGTGGCCTAAGACAAGACTTTCTATCATAAGAATGTAACATTTCTTATGGATGAGAGATAGATAGTGCTCTTAATAGTGTTGCACCACTTTTTTAATTTTTTTGAGGCATTCATCAAATGTCTCTCCATAAACAGTGAAGTTATTCATATAGATTTACACATATTCATTGGCCATATCTACAAAGATACTCAAGACAACCCTCTGGAATGTTGTTAGAGCATTACATAGCCCAAAGGGTAATACAACATAAACATAAACACCCCAAGGACAAGTAAAAATGGTCTTTTCTTAGTCCTTTGGAGCAATTCTAATCTAGTTGTAACCACTGAAGCCATCCAACAAGGCAAAATATTACTTCCCTACTAGTGTGTCCAACACATGGTCAATGAAGGGTAGAGGAAAGTGATCCTTCCTGGTTATTGTGTTGAGTTCTATGTAATCAATGAATACACAAAATTTTCCATTTTTATTTGGTATAATTACCAAAGGTGACACCCATTCACTATCTGAGATGGGATATATGAATCTAGTAGTCAATTTTTTTTGTAATTCTCTTTTGACTATTTATCAAAGAGCTAGATTCATCCTACATTATGGATGTCTGATTGGTTGGCACTCTTATTTGATGTAAATATTATGTGTGCATGTTTATAGGCTAATTCCTTACATATCCTCGTCATCCCATGCAAAAGCACGTTGGTTGGCATGTAACATGCTAACTAGGCACTTTTCCTCATTTAAATCCAACTTGTTATTAATAAGCAATATTTTCCCTAAAGAGATTTCAATTTTTGTTGAGAGTGAATTCATTATTTCCATATTTATAATATATCTAGTTTGTCTACATCTATGAGGCAATATCTAGTGGAATGTTTTTTGTATAAATGCATTAGAATTATCCAATTCCTAGAAGCTAGAAAATGGGCACTCAGCATGTTGCAAGTGGTTGAGATCTGTAGAAGGAGTTTGGTAATTATGCTGAAGAATATTGGAAATAATGGTATCTTCTTCCTAATTGTCTAATGTGCATACATGGTCTATGGTAGATATACGAATCAAGGAAGACTAATCTACCTCATCTTTATTCAGCCAATAATGTAGGATCTAGTGTAAAAAATAGCTATGTTGTGGGATAAAGAACCAACTAATTAGTGTCATAGCCATTGGATATCATCATGTTACCTATTCTACAGTTGATGAAGGAATCATCTATGACAAGCCAAGTTCATCCTAAGATAAGGGGGTATCCACCCAAATTAGACTTAGGCTATAGCATAATGAAATCTACAAGATACTCCCTAAAATCTATAGTGATGACAAGATCTTCAATGATTCCCTCTATTTTGACTATAGAACTATCAACCAATTAAAATAGTGTAGATGTGGGATGAATATTATTTAGTTATAGTTTGTGCATAGTTTTGGTTATCATTACATTCATTTAAGCCCCTAGGTCTATCAATGTGTTGGCCAACTATTGGTCATGGATCTGGATTATTACTACTAGGCATCCTAGATTTGACTACTTCTTTGGTAGGGTATTCCCTAGTATGATGTTTACTAGCTAGACAATCACATGCATAGTATTAGGATCTTTTTTCTTCCTTCTTGGTTTTCATAGATAGAGGTCTCTAATAGCTTTGGAATATATGGTTACATCCTTGATAGCCTAGAATAGAGGGATTTTGATGTAAAGGTTCTTAAGCTATCCCATGTAATCAAACTCAGGTTTAATTGTATGGCATTGAAGGCTAAGAGATTATTGAAATGGGGGGATATTTCATCAACAACTATATTTATGAGTTTAGAGAGTCCTTGAGGTGATGGAGGTGGGTTATCATGTTCTTTTGGGGTTTCATCATCTAAATCCCTTATTATGGGTGGTGCTAGGGGTGGTAGAAATTTCCCTAAATGGAGGTGAACTTCATTGATGTTCATCATGTCTACTAGGTACTGAACATGCTCAGTAATGAATGCGGATTACACCAGCTCATTTTCAGGATTCTATATGGGTTGGGCACATAGTTGGTTAGGCTTGGGTGCATCTTATGTAGTGGGCATAAGAGCAGGAGGTTGTTGTTTCTATTGTGGAGGAAATCCTCCTGGAGGGCTGCCCCTAAGTTGGTTAGTTCTCTAGAGCTATTGCCACTCATTTGTGAAGGGTGGCCCTTGGGGTGGTTTCCAAGCTTACATCCAAGATGGGGATACATTTTTTGGAGGCTACAAAGAGGTGGTGGGGTAGCTTTCTTGAGGTGACTACCAACTAGAATTAGGAGGTGGAATTTTCATCCAAGGACTAGTCCAATTGGGAGTAGTATTTACAAATTATGAATTAAAGGAGGTAGAATTTGAAAAGCATGGATTTTGTCCCATACTTTGATAATGTGGTCATTGAACCCATGGCTTTCTTTATACAACATAGAAAACTTGGTCACTATCTCTTCCTATAGTGTTTAGCTCTACAATTTTTAGTTCTTCAGTTGTGATGTGAGCTACTTTAGCTTGAACCTCATGACATCTATAATCAACCTTTTTCTTCTTACAGTCTGGATAGTAAATGGTCAAAGCTTGATCCAAATCTACTTGTTTTTATCTTGAGTTTAGGATATTCAATTGAGTTACCAAATGGATAATGATATCTTGTTTCATTTCTTGTAATAGGTTAGTAACCTCAAATTTTGATGGCCATTTACAGTTGCCAATGGAAGCTTACTGCCACTAACTTTGTTTATGGTAGATCTAGAATAATTATTGCTTAAATCTATCATATTTGAGAATGATAGGTGAGAAATATTCCCTCCACTCTTAGGTTTAAGGCAGCCAATAAATCTTCTCTGACTCCTTTTAGGAAAATGAGTTTCAAAGGTTCTTCTCCAAGTGTACTTTGCTTGAATTTTTGTACACTAAACATGAACCATTCAACATAGTCCTCCAAAGATTCATCCCCCTCTTGATTCATACTAAAGATGTCATTTATTCTATAAATTCTTCCTCTTCCATATTCTTGATACTTGGCCAAAAATTTATCTTTCATGTCCTCCCAAGTGCAGACCAAATTACTACCCAACCCCATAAACTAGAGAAGTGTTGAATCTTTGAGAGTAGCTAGAAAAAGTTTCAAATTTTATGCATCCTAATTTTAGTCATAGCTTATATAGAGAATATCAAATTTGAATAAGAATGTGTTTGAGTCTTCTGATAATGTACCTCTAAAATTGGGCAAGGTTGAGGGTGGGATGTTTTTCATTTGTGTTACACCTATTACATCTAGAATAGGAAATTCAAAAGTAATAATGTCTAGAGTCCAATTGTCCTCCACAAAGTCTTCTTCTCTGCTCATGATATCTCTTCTTATGATATGGATACTAAAGGTACTCAAGATCTCATCCTCAAACTTTATGTTAATCTCTTTGTTAGCATGATAATAAATATTTATCTGCTAATCCTTAGTCTTTTTATAAGATGAAGGGTCTAAAGATTCTCTTGAGCTTCCTTTGATTTGATCAATAAAGTCTTGCTAAAATGTTGTAAATATGTTACCCTCCAAAGTGTCAAGTTCATGTAATTTCTCTCCTTCATTTCTTCTTACCAGCTCAACTACTACTTATTCTACTTCTGTTTCCTTTCTCAGAGCTAATAATGCTTATTTTACAAGGTGCCTCCTTCAGTTTTTAGTGTTTTCTTCTTCAATATCCTTCCATTTTATGGTATATTCTTCAACAAGGTTCTGAGTTGATCTAGGTATTTGTGGTTCTTTTCTAACAGCAACTTGTTGCTTGTTTGGTTGGAATCTCTCTCAAGAATCTCTTTCTTTTTGCATAAATGTTATGCCACTTCTTCAACTATCATGTCCTTTCCTGCACAAAGTTAGTTTTTAATTTTTTCATTTTTATGTGTTTCAAGGGGGTTGTTTTAGACCATTTTTTTTTAAATGTAGAAATAAAAGAATGTTGAAATCAAAACAACAAGAATTGAAATTCTACTTCTAGAAAGTAGTAGAGATTATCTACTAAAAGTAGGAAAAAATTATTGTAGAAAGTAGGAAAATTTATTCTAGAAAGAATGAAATGAAGGCAAGAAAATTTATTCTAGAAAGTAGGAAGTTAAATCAATAAAATTAAAATCACACTTTCTCAAAACTAAATCACTTTTGCAAGAAATAAATTCTAGAAACAAGAATTAACTTATCCACTATTTACTTCTAGAAACTTAGACATTTGGCATAAGACACTGTAGTTCCCTCACTCAACTTGCCCATCTAGAATTATATGTCTAGGAACTTAAACATCTATCATAAGACACCATAGTGTCCTCACTCGACTTGCCTGATTGGGTAGAATAGTGCATCAAATTAAAAAAAATTAATGATTTATTTTAGAAATAATAATTGATACCCTCCCCGATAATGGTGCCAAAATATTACGCAGACTAATTACCCAGTGATTACTAGATTCATCAATCTGATTAAACATGAATTGTCAACCTAGGGTGTCAGCACTATATATACATTACTAATTTAGAAATAAACTTGCTTTTCCTATTGCTTTACAATAAATTTATGTTGAATTTTCTAGACATATAATTTTGATTATATAAGTATGATGCATATATAGTACATAAATATAGAATAGTTCTATAATTCTGTCAAAGCAGTTTCAATATATATATATATATATTGAAACTGCTTTGACAGAATTATAGAACTATTCTATATTTATGTACTATATATGCATCATACTTATATAATCAAAATTATATGTCTAGAAAATATATATTGAAACTGCTTTGACAGAATTATAGAACTATTCTATATTTATGTACTATATATGCATCATACTTATATAATCAAAATTATATGTCTAGAAAATTCAACAGTACTATATATGCATCATAATTATATAATCAAAATTATTAATAAAATCAACTTACACAACACACTAATAATTAAAGAGGGTCAGGAGCTTCGCAGTAGCTCATTCTGAGGGGGCACTTCCTTATTTAGAACTGAGCTCCAATCCCTCTTTGAGAGAATTCACAAACTTATTATAAATTCAACTTTCTCATTACTCAATTTTGAATACAAATGGTATAGTTAAAAAACTTTTACCATTAACTTCTCAAAATTATCTAACTCCTAGTCTGATATAAGTTATACCTTTAAATAAAAAAGGTAGTTTATTGACTCTTTAACCAAAAACACCAAACTAGGAAAAAATGAAAATACTTAGAAACTTCCACAGTCAACATTTAAGTGGTTAGTAACTGAAGTTACTTGTTTCAGGTTTGACTGGGTTAGAGACAAGGCATACTATTTTGTTGTTTTATTTCCTTTTATCTTTTCTCATTAACCTTGTCTTTATCATCTTTTTTAGAACATACAATGTATACTTTCATATAGGGAATCTATATAACAACTATGATTCTTCTCAATCATCCATTTAGTTCTCCAAAGATAGTTGGATGTGTCTACAAGATCTCCTCAATAATGACTCTATTTTGCATAGTGGTTGTAGGCACTCTATAGTAACTATAGGCAACATGTAGGTGAAAACTTAAGTTACTGTGGGACTCTGGAGTGGCTATAAGAAACTTGTAGGTGAAGCCTATACTTGAAGTTGGTATTTTTTAGTGGCTATAGGCAACCTATAGGTAAAGCCTATAGTTTTTGTGGGTGTTTTGTAGTGGTTGTAGGCAACCTATAAGTGAAGCCTACAGTTACTATAGGCACTCTGCAATGGCTATGAGTAACCTATAGGTGAAGCCTAAAATTTCTATGGACACTATATAGTGGCTAAAGTAAATCTTTAGATGAAGCCTACAGTTTCTATGGGTAGCCTATATTAGATATGGATTAGCAATATTATGCATTTTTTCATGGCCCTTCAAATGCTTGTTAGATAAAGTCACACCAATATAATTCAATCAAGTAAAA
>JARHVA010000330.1:5390000-5402500 GCA_037957365.1 Torreya grandis
TTTAAAAAATCAAACCTATCCTTAGGTTCCACAAATTTTCATAGCTTGTCATTGGTGTGATAAATTACCTAGTTGGACTCATATATAAACAAATCAAGGTCTCATTCAAAATGAAATTGGAACTTATATAGTACACATATATACATTATTACACATTAAGTGAATCTTTTAGATTCTTCTCAAATTGTGAATTTATTACTAGGATCACTCACAATCCAAGTCTAAAGAACACTAGACACAAATTAAATAAATCATAATCAAGTATCAAATCTAAAAAAATTAGTTGTATACATATAGTGATAAATCATAATTACATAATAACACTTAGTGGGATAAATATATTTGGATTTACTTCCATAATAGGAGTATTATTTAAATATGCATAGGTTAATCAACAACTGATGGTGGTTGGTGATAGCTCAACCCATTACACTTTTCCAAAAAATTTAAGTTTATAGCCCCCCAAGAACACTTAGGGTTTCAAAGTGAATAAGGATGATTTATAGAGTGGCACATATAATTAATGTTTAGGATCACATAAATATAGTGTAAAAATATATGTAAAGGTGACCACAGAGTCATAGTCCATCATCTCCACATAGGTTAGTGCTTACCAACTGTTGATGCCTAAATGTGTACCACATGTGCCTAAAGTATTAAGAAACACTTCTCATTTTATAAATATAGTAATTTAGTGTTTGAGTTTATTTTTATAGTAATCATATTACCTATTGGTGTAATAGACATAGAACAAGTGACTATTTCACATAATTTATATTAAGTGGTGGTTGGGAGCCATCATGGCCAAATAATAGATCTATGTAGAATATGAAGTATAGTATGCTAAGAACAGTGAATTATGATGAAGAAATAACTTAATAATTAACTTACGATGGATATTCACAATGAAACTTAAACTAAGGTGATCTAGGTTAAAAAATAAGTAAAAGGAAGGGTAAGGTAGAAAGAAAGATGTTGTCAATACTTATTACATACATTATGACAAAGTTCAAATATCATATGAATATGTATTTAACCAATATATGAAATGAAATATATTAGGCCCAAATGATAGAATACATCAAGATAGCTTCAAAGTAAGGTATGAAATGATGAAAATAGGAACCAAACTCTCTTTAGAGATTCACTCTTGTAGGCAAACAATATTAGCCAAAATGAAAAATAAGTGTAGAAAATGAAATAAGCCTAAGAACATTTAGCTGATATATCATTGACATAAATTAGCAATTTTGAATTTAATATATAAATATAGAATCCATAGGAACAATTAAAATTTGAAATTGAATGAGATGAGTGAGAGAGAAACCATATAGCACTTCACACAAGTAATCCTAGACAATATTTGTAGAATTCCTTGCTTACATTTATTGTTCAAAGTTTTACAAAGTAATTCAGTTCTAATAAATGCCCCCATTTTTTTTACAATTTCCATTGCTCCTTTTATAAGATACAAAGAATCATGTCGATTAGTCTCATCCAATTACATTTGTACAAGTGTATAAGACAGGTGTCCCTTTGTTCTATTATGAAACAAATGATTTTTCCAATAGACTGACTTATAAACAATGTACTCTTACAAATTGCACATGTTCATATAGAAGAATATCCTATTTCAAGATTTTATTTAGTGCTAGCTATGATAATATATTCTAATTTTAACTAACATTGGGACCTACTGGCTTTTTCAAGATCTTCATGGTTCCTTGATGCTCTCAGCCTAGCACAGGCATGGTCCCATATTCAAGCTACTTAAGGAGAAATAGTTCTTTAGTGGCATGATTAATTAGACATTTGTGAGCTTAGATCCAAACCTTTTATACTACCAGGTTTACAAGGTCTCTAATTCAGCCCATTACACTCATATATAGCTTTATGTGGCAATTACGTAGCATCCTGGGTCATTCTACTCATCATTTTCCATTGCCTTTTAAAATTTAGATCCATGTTCATTGTGTTAAAATTGATGTCCTCATGTCTATCAATTTAATTTCATGGGAATGTCTCTGATGGTTGAATGACTATTAATTTTAAGCATGTTATCAAGGTTCAATGTTATTTTAAAATTGACATCCTCACAGCCATCATTTGATGTTTGTGGGAATGTCTTAGATGGTCATGTGACCATCAATTTTAACCACATTATTAAGAATCAATGCTATGTTAAAATTGATGTCCTCATGGCCATCATTTGACATATGTAGGAATACATTTAACAGTTGTGTGACCATTAATTTTAACATAGTCATGAGGACTATCTACAAGCCTACCACTTGTCATCTTCTAGTTTTCTATGTACTCTACCTGTGTCATGCATCAACTTATCATTGCTTCTACTCTTTATACTAGGATATACTATTGTGTTACAAATCGATCCCATGGGCCTTTTTATTATTTGATGTGGTCTCTCTCTATTCAATCTAGGTGATACAAATTGATGCTGGTCATTTATTTCTAAAAGATGTTTGATGTTTAACTATGGTCTACCACTTTTATTCATTGAATACACTCCATTAGATCTAGGTCCTTATCTCAAATGCATGCTATATATTTGGATCTAAGTGATTAAACGTCATTTGTCTATGCATTTTATAAAAGGATTAAGTTAGGCCTCAAAACTATGTATAAAAGACTTAAGATAAAAAATGATTAAGCTAAGTTCTAGATATATTAATGGGACCCTATGAATTTAAAAGGGACTTAGCATAACTTTAGACCATGGATTTATTCATATTAATAAATATGAATACCTTAGTCTATGTTTTGAGCTTAGTAATAAAAGTGACCCTACATTTTCACTTGGTAGGGCATTTGCCCGAGACAAAAGTCCTAAAGGTCACTTCTCATGGGGAAATGACACTTTAAAAAAAGATCAAAGGGAAAGTGGACCATTTTAAAAATACCTTAGTTTAATTTACACAAATCTTGAAGGATAATTAAGGAAGGCAAAGGACCATTTCAAAATTTCCAAAGGGTACTCTCAGAGGGCAAGTGTCTTTTTTGAAACTTTTGAAGGGTATGTCTTGAAGACAAAGTGTCCCTTACACGAAGCTCGAAGGACATATTCATAAATTTGAAGAATAATTTAGAAAAAAAACAAAGGGTATATGCCCTTTAAAAAAATATTGAAGGATAATTTTCAAAGAATCTGAAGGGCAATTTCATCAAAAAATATTCCTGATAGAATATGTTCGTGGGGAAATTATTTCAGATAAAATGTATGAAACAATTGTCCTGACATAGATGAGTCTAAAGGAATAGACCCATAATATAAGTTTCAAAAAAATTCTTGACCAAAAATACATAAATTACTTGGATAAATGATCCAAAGCACAAACACTGAAGTGTAATACCTTCAAAATAAAGTTTCAAAGGAAAATATCAAAAAGACATGCCCAAAAGGTAGAAACATATGACAAAAGGACCCTGTAAGTAATAGAAAGCTGAAAAGGGGGACTTGGGACATAAAAGGGACTAATCATGGATGTTATAGTAAGGTTTGGTTATGTTAAATAAAAACTACCAAGCCTTAGGAAAAATTTAAAAAAAAAAAACCCATAGCATTATTCAAAATGTTCCCACATAAAAAGCTCCTACCAAATTCAAATTTGAATTAAAAGGTCTAGGTAGAAGATTAGGCTAGGGTTTCAAAAAATTATAGACCAAGGCTAGTAAAATATCAATTAAACATTGATGCACAAAACCCTAAACATGTTCATTCTCATATGGGCTCTATTAAACCTGTAGCCTGAAACACAAATAGATAATGTCAACACTTTAAATAAGATTAATCTAGAACCATGAACAAATATGTTAACTAAACCAGGTGTAGATGATCTTCAAAATAAAAAATAATGTGAAAAAATGCTAATGATACTCTGACCAAGTGGATTTTAATATTTAGGGAACAAATTTACACAATTTCACACATGTGTCCCCATTTTTCATAAATGGGGGTATGTTTACCTCAAAAATGGTGCTTTCTAGGGGAAACATAAAAATATGCTAGAATTCATAAACTCTAGTTCAGACTAATAATTAAGCTACTTATTACATTTGATCAGGCACCATTATTAAGATTAATTCATGGTTAAAACAAATCTTGCACATATATAATTGTGATTAACATCAAAACTCAGTCTTGTTATGTGTGTGCTTTAATTCTACTTGTTGATTGCCAAAGGATTTAGAGAACATCTTCCATGTTCATGGCTTTAATCATTAACACAAACTTTTAGCATATTTAAAATATTTGTTAAGAATTATGCTTTAGTTAAAGGAAGGCTTGGGCATTACTTTTCAACTAGTTAGGTGTCTATATCCCTAATAGAGATGCCTTTGGCTCCACTCAAGGCCTTATTCCACTACCATCCAGACATCCATAGCTCCAGTCAATATTACCAAAATCCCCTCTACTTAGAGATCCTTTTATTTTGTAATAATCTTTTATTTTTTATATTTTTGGGTCATTTTGGATTTCTAGAAAAGGTTGGGAACCAAGTTAGCTAGGTTTATGGATTTGGTCAAGTGTTTAAATTTTAGACAATCATCTTTGGCTACAAACTTTATCCTTGGAAATTAATGTTTTAAAAGTGTAAACATGACTATGTTTCAATAATTTAAGAATTTATCCTACATGTACAATCCTTTTTAAAACCAAGCTTAGATCAAAATAAGGTTTAAGATCTCAAGAAATAATTAACTTATCTATCGGTCTTTCATAGTTTCTCTAAACCATAACATCAAGTTCACATTTGAACAATCCATGATCCACCAAATTTGAGAAGTCATACCCACATTTCTAGACTATAAATCCCTTGAGTAGCCTAGATAAAACTTGAGTTGAGAATTGTCCAAAAGGACCTTTTTAAAAGCATGTAATAAAGCAAGAGAAAATAAATAAATAAGTATAGACAATATATACGAACAAGGGATAGGAAAGAAATAAGAAATAAATAAATAACAAGAAAGGAACTAAACTATTCCCTACACTAACTACATAAAGTACTTACCTCCCAGATCAAATGGAAAGTTACTAGCCTACTATAGAACTTTGAAGAGTGATTAATTCCATCCCATGACCTATTCTTGTGGATAGGATAATATGTGTGCATGTGTCTTCTAGGTGATTTATCTTGGTCTCCTATCAACATTCTCAGATGCCTATATCAAAGATACATATCTAAGACCATATCATCATCTTCTCAAATTATCCTACTTTATAGGAGTGCTAGTTTTGTTTTATCCATAGACAGATAGTGGCTTATATCATATTCACTCAATAATGGTAGATCAGATGGTATTCTTAGACTAATTTATTCATTAGGTTCTTTTTGAGGTGTATGTGGACTACCAGTCCTTACAAAAAAAAACTCTAAGTCATGCCAACAGGCTTCTTCATCTTGATCAGCTAAATGGAGTTCATTTGGAATCTCATCATCAAAAACCTACTAGTCCCATACTCTTGACATCTTAATGAAGTCACATGATAATTCTTGATCTATTTCACCTACTTCATCCTTAGTAAAAGAAGTCAACTCTTTCATCGAATCAGGCTACAACTTGTCTTGGTTGAGAACCTCTAAAATAATATCATCTTCTGGGAACTCTAAATCATTGGTGAACCTTATAGATAAATCATCCATGTGTTTCTCTATCCCATAATCTACCATCTCCAAATATTTAATACCATTTAATAAATCATAGTATGACCTCTATCAGTGATCATCTTCATCAGGGGTATTCTCCATTTTAGAAATAAAACTATGTGGGATGCCTTTCTATCTACCTTTTAAATAAATATCATCTTCTACTTGATCCACATCTATTTCTAAAAATTCTTCTTATTCATCCACATATGTGCTAATGATGATGTCTTTTTGGTCCTGAATTACACTCTCTTTTACATATGTAAGAGTAGAAGTCATCTAAGATGTAACTTCTTCAATTGGATCATCTTCATCTTCAAATGGATAATCAAAATCTTGCATGAAACCTTAAGATGTTTCCAGAAGCCCAGATGTCCCTAAAACAACATCTTGGTTAAGCATAATTTTAGAGGTTTCAAACATTTTTAATTGATCAACCAAATAAATATCATATAAACTCATTTGTATGCTTTTAGATGATACATTATTGTTGTTATCATGGAACAAATTTGGAGGTCTATTAAACCTTTGAGAAGCATAGTTTATGTCAGAGCCTTCCTTTGTGTTTCCTACTTTTTTTTGCAACTAAATAAATTTAGTGTTTAGTTTTGAAACCATTTCTAATATCAAGTCATTTTAATATTTTGGTGTCTTAGGCTCATGAATTGGAGCATCACTACTAGATGTGGGAACTAAAGTTATATGATATTTTGGATGGGATCCACCTGTAGTGCTATTCAAGAACTCTAGGTTTTGGCTAAGATACATATAAATCAAGTGAAAATGGATCTAAACTATTTTTAAAGTAGGTATACTAGGAATAAAATTTAGTATGTGCCAATTTGAATTGACATTAGGCATAGAATACACCATTTGACCCTGAGGCTGCATTTGGTCATTAATGATCATAGCTTTAGAGTATGCCTAGGTCAATGTGTTTATGATTGAAAGTGACCTTTTTAGGAACATAGAGGTCATGGGGTACATATAATCATTATAAATGTCTAAGGCTAAAGCCTCATTGGGTCTATAAGGGGATATAGTTATACTGAACATTTTTGGAACTACGCATTAAAGGCTTTGATGGTTTCATTAACATCCCTTTTGATTATGGTGAATTGTTAGTATAAGACATAGGGACTAATGATTTTTCCAAATCCATTAATGAAAAAACTATCAAAGTCATTCCAACTAGTAATGAAGTTCTCAAGTAGGTTGACAAACCATTCATATGTAGCATCTTTGAAAGTAAATGGAAACATTCTACATGATACACCTTAATGAACTACATTCAACAATATTAAGGTATCCTTGAATGACTTAATATGTTATTCAATAGTGACAACATTATTAATATTGAAAGAAGTTAAATATCTTTCAGGATTTTGGGGAAGATCCTATATTATACTTGGGATGTTGATTGAAGAACCACCTAGCTAAGCCATACCTTGAACACATGAGTACCTTAAACTGGTGAAGTGATCAAGAATTTGGTAATTTCACTCACCTAATCCTTTCCTTGGGTAGTTTCATCTTGTGACTTTGAAACTTGTTTAAAAAACAATGCATCAAATTTATCTTTGCAAAGTACAATGATAAATTTTGCATGTTAAGAAAATTTTGCACAAATATATGTAAATCATGACTATATTTAATTAAATTAGCTCAAATATAAGTCAATAATGATGAATGATAGGGATTTTTACATCTCTAATCTTGAATAAACTCAAATTTTCAATGAACTAATCAATACTTATACATGATTGCTATTACTAACCTTAAATGTGGGAATTACACAAAACATGAACTACCACTACAAGAAAAATCTATGGTTATTTAAAGAATATCAGTCTTTGGCTAAAGGAAGCCCAAAGAATAGTATAAAATCATAAATATTGATGATATTTACACTGATATGCTAATAAAATCACAAATATGCAAAGAATACATCAATCTTTGGGCATATTCACCAAAATGAGCAAAGATTTTACAAATTCACAAAGATCTAACTAAAGGCCCTCCTTCTAATGCCAGTGAATCTCCTCCTGTTGATGCCTAAATATGTACCATAGGTTCCTAGAGTGTTAATAAACACTTTTCATTTTATAATTCTAGGAATTTAGTGCATGAGTTGTATGTTACAGTAATCATGTTACCTATTGGTGAAATAGAGGCAGAACAAGTGACTATTTCATAATATTTATATTATGTGGTGGTTGGGAACCACCATGGCCAAATAAAAAATATATGTATAAGATGCATTATAATAATTTTAAAATAATGAATTATGATGAATAACTAACTTAAGAATTAACTTAGGATGGATATTCACAATGACACTTAAACTAAGGTGATTTAAGTTAAAAAACAAGAAAAAGGAAGGGCAAGGAAAAAAGAAGTATGTTGTTGGTCTTTATTATATAAATTATAAAAAAATTTAAAATATGATTTGAATATGTATTTAACCAATGTATGAAATGAAACATCAAAAGCCCAGATCATAACATACATCAAGCTAGCTTCAAAGGAAGGTATGTAATGATGCAAATAAGAACTAAAATCACTGTAGAGATCCACTCCTATAGGAAAAAAACATTATCCAAAATGCAAAAGAAGTGTATAAAACTAAATAAGACTAAGAAATTTTAATTAATCTACCACTGGCACAAATTGGAAATTATGCATTCAAGATACACATCCAAAATCCATAGAAACCATTCAAATTTGAAAGTGAAACCATACAACTGAGAGAGAAACTATTTAACACTTCACACAAGTAAATCCTAGAAAATCTTTACATAATTTCTTTCTTATATTAATTTCTTAAAGTTTTAAAAATTAATTTGGTTCTAAGAACTTCCCCCTCTTTTTTTATAATTGACAATTCTCCTTTTATAAGATATAATGAAACATGTCGATCAGTCTCATCCAATTACATTTTTACAAGTGTATAGGATAGGTATATTTTTGTTCTATTATAGAACAAATGATTTTGTTAATGCATTGACTTATAAAAAACATATTCTTAGAAATTACACATATTTTTACAAATTACACATGTTCTTAAATTTTACACATGTTCATATATAATAATATCTTATTTCAATATTTTATTGAGTGTTGGCTATGATAGGAATATTATGATCTTACCTAACCTTGGGATCTACTAGATACTGCAAGATCTTTATGGTTCCTTGATGCTCTTAGCCTAGCACATGCATGATCCCATCTTCAACTTACTCAAGGAAAAATAGTGCTTCATTGGTATCATTAAATACACATTTTTGAGCTTAGCTCCCAACATTTTATACTAATAGGTTTTCAAGGTCTCTAATTCAGCCCATTACACTCATATACAGCTTTATGTGGTGATTCCATGGTGTCCTAGGTCATTCTACTCTTTGTTGTCCATTTCCTTTTAAGATTTGGATCCATGTTCATTATGTTAAAATTGACATCCTCACATCCATCTATTGATGTTCATAGGAACATATTTGATGGTCATGTGACCATCAATTTTAACCATGTGGGCTAAATGATATGTTAAAATTAATTTTCTCACAGCTGTCATTTGATGTTCACATGAATGTCTTTGACAAACACATGACCATAAATTTTAAACACACGATTAAGTCTCAATTCTATGTTAATATTTATTTCCTCATGGTTGTTATTTAACATCTAGGGGAATGTCTTCAATGGTCACATGATCATCAATTTTAACATAGTCATGAGGACTATCTACAAGTTTTCCACTTGTCATCTTTTGGTTCACTCTATACTTTGTATATGCCACATGTCAACTTCTTGTTATTTTTTCTCTTTGTACTAGGTTCCATCATTATGCCACATGTCGACCCTACGATCCTTTTTACTATTCTATATGGTCTTTATCCATTTGATCTAGGTGGTATAAATTGATGATGGTCAATGATTTTCAAATGGTGTTCAGTGTTTAATTGGGGTCCACTACTTTTCATCATTGATCATGCTCCATCAGATCTAGGTCCTTAGCTCAAACACATGCCATAGATTTGGATCTGAGTGATCTAACATGATTGGTCCTTACATTTTGCAAAAATATTAAGTTAGGCCTTAAAACTATGTAAAAAATACTTAGGATAAAAAATGATTAAGTTAAATTCTAGATATATTAACGGGACCCTGTGAATTTAAAAGGGGTTTAGCATAACTTTGGATCATGTATTTATTCATATTAATAAATACAAATACCTTATTCTAAGGTTTTAGCTAAGTAATAAAAGTGACCATATATTTTCACTTGGTAGGGCATTTGCCTGAGACAAAAGTTCTGAAGGGCACTTCTCATGGGGAAAGGGCACTTTCCAAAAAATCTGAAGGGAAAGTGGAGCTTTTCAAAAATATCAAGGGGTACTTTACACAAATCCTAAATGATAATTTATGAGGGAAAAGGACCATTTAAAAAACCCTGAAGGGTACTCTCGAAGGGCAAGTTTCCTTTTTGAAACTTCTAAAGGGTATGTCTAGAAGATAAAGTATCTCTTACATGAACCTTGAAGGACATATTCAAAAAAGATGAAGAATCATTTTGAATAACCCAAAGGGTATGTTTCATTCAAAAAAATATCAAAGGACCATTTTTAAATAAGTTTAAGGGTAATTTCATTAGATAAAATTCCCAATAGAATATGTCCATGGGGAAATTATTTTGAACAAAATGTCTAAAACAAATTTCCCAACATAGATGAGTATGAAGGAATAGACCCATAACATAAGTCATAAAATAATTCTTGACCCAAAATCATGAAAGTACTTGGATAAAGTATCAAAAAAATAAACCCCAAAGGTTAATTCTTTTGAAACAAAGTTATGAAGGAAAATCCTAAAAAGACATGCCCAAAAGGTAGAAACATATGACAAAAAGACCTTGCAAATAATAGAAAGACCAAATTGTTAACTCAAGACATAAAATGGAATAATCATGGATATTATAATAAGTTTTGGTTATGTTGAATAAACATGATAAAACCTTTGGAAAAATTAAAAAAATACTAAGCCCATAGCATTATTCAAAATGGTCCTATGTAAAAAGTTCACGCTAGATTCAAATTTGATTTGAAAGGTCTTAGTAGAAGATTAGGCTAGGGTTTCAAAAAATTATAGACCAAAGATAGTGAAATATCAATTAAATAGTGAATCCCAAAACCCTAATCATTTTCATTCCTATATGGGCTCCATTAAACTGGGATCTTGAAACACAAATAGCCAATGTCAACATTTTAAATAAGATTAAGCCAAAACCATGAACAAATATGTTAACCAAACTAGGTGTAGATGATCTTAAAAATAAAAATTAATGTGAAAACATGCTAATGATACTCTAAATAATTGGATTTTAATCTTTAAGGAACAAATTTTCACAATTTAACACCTGGGTCCCCATTTTTTAGAAATTTGGGTATGTTGACCTCAACACCAATAAAGGTCAATAAAAATTGATGATATGAACCCAAACTAATAGAATTGAACTTATGTAGACAAATATATATTTCCTAATTTATAAGTATCATAAGACTTTATTTATCTAATTTATATTTCTAGAATATAGCCACAGTCAAAAGGCCAATAATATCATCTAAGTACTTGTCCCTTTTTTGTATATACTATACTTATCCTATGCCACTTGTAAAATCATTGCAATCAATTTTAGTATTTTTATTTCACATATATGTTTTAATTCCATATAATTTTGTATTATATTTCAAATTTCTATTTTATTAGGATTTAAAAATAAAATTATAGTATTATTTTTGGTGATATCAAATATTTAATGAACCATCCTTCCTAGGTTTTATATTTGTTTCACAATGTTTCAAATTTCATTTATTATTTTTATAAACAAAAAACATTTCAATTTTTTTCTTTTGAATTTAGATCATATTTCTAATTTACATACACAAAAATATATTTTTACCTTTGGACCTAAAAATTTTCATACTTTCATGATTCCATCCTATGCCATCCAATAATGTTAGTTCCCTTATCCCTATAAGATGTAGTGATAGATTAAGTGGGAACCATATAAAATATAATCAAATTCCTTCTATTTCAACTAAAATGGATACAATGAAAGTTTTTTCTTCTTTTCATGATGTAATTATTCATGAATATGTACAAATAAATGATTATGTTGATAAGCCTCCATTATAACATAGTAATTCAAGATAATTATGAGGGCCCATATTTATCCTAATGAGCATAAATAAATATTTCCTAAAAAATTTAAATCCTTATCCCATTATCATCAAGTACTTGGTTAATATCTTAAATACATTGATAGAATTTTCCAATTTACCATAACATCTAAGACCACACATAAAACTAAGATTACTAAATATTAGATGTAACAACAAGATCCGTTTACTGTTATCAATTAATCATTTCATGCTATTACTTCTAGATTAGAGGTTCGTACCTCTACTATTGGTATTATCTCTATGTTTATACTTAAAGTAATGTATGTGACATCCACCCAAGGTTTGGTGGTAACATTAGGCCTCCAAAATATTTATATACTGATCTCTATATAGGTAACCTTTACCCATACCATGATTAATACACAAGTTCCATCAATAATCTCACCTACTACACATTACCTTGATCATACTATGATGTATTTACACACCAAGTTAATACACCTTGTGTAATGTGCATCAAGATCTTAAAATTCCATGAAATTTTACACCTTGATCCATAAATTATTGTCCCAAAATATAGCATCTTAATATTTACCATTATGATTTTATCTCTAAATATTCCTTTATACTAAGGTAAAGGTGATCCAAATCCACA
>JARHVA010000330.1:5412500-5530000 GCA_037957365.1 Torreya grandis
CACTTTCTTCTTTTGCATATAGAAATCTCGATCTATGCTTTTCAAATCCGAAAGCATACCCTTTGACTCAAGAACATGCATCCCCTTCTTATTCATGTGACCAAGCCTATTAAGCCACATCTTCAAATCTAAAACTGAAGTAGATAAACTAGGAGAATCAGTAATACAAGTAGATACATAAATCGTACCTACTTTCTTACCTCCTGCTACAACAAGTGCACCCTTGGTAACCTTCCAAGAGTCTGCTATGAGAGTTACTGTGCAACCCTCATCACCCAAATTTATAACAAAAATCAAGTTCCACTTCAGGATTGGGATATGCATGACTTCCTTCAACACCCATGTGTTCCCTGTCTGCAATTTCAGCTTCACTTTCCCTTTGCCAACCATATGACACGGCTTACCATCCCCTAAATAAATTTCTCCAAAGTCTCCCTCGACATACTCATGAAAAAATTCCCTATTTGGGGATGCATGGAAAGAGGCACTAGAATCAAAAACCCAAGATTCTACTTTATCCAAAGAACATACTAGATCATCTTGTGTAATAATACCTGCAACATCTGCTTCTTCATGTCCTTCATGCTGATCTTCATCCGACCTGTAATCTCTCTTTAGATGCCCTTGCTTTCCACACTTCCAGCAGGTTATTCTACCATACCTAGATTTGGATCTCCTGCCTATCTTAAACCTTGATCTCCCATGCTCGATCTTCTCTCTTTGTCTTCCCCTACTTTCAACACTCAAGGCATTCCATGATGATTTTTTTTTGCGAATTTATTCATTCAAGATTACACTCACAAGATCATCCACTTTTAAGATTTTTGAAGCAGACACAGTATTACTAACTACCGTTACCAAACTCTCCCAACTTTTAGGTAATGATCATAAGATTAAGAGAGCCTTAATTCCATCATCAAAAATAATATTGACTAAATTTAACTGGTTTACCAAACCATGGAAATCACTAAGATGACTATGAACAGATCCACCTTCCAACATTTACAAATTAAATAATTGCTTCATAAGAAATACCTTATTCGAAGATGAGGGTTTTTCATATAAATTTGTCAAAGATTCCATCAACTCTACCATTGTCTTAGCCTATGATAAGTTGGAAATCATAGATGATGCAAGGCTCAACCTTATAGATCCCAGAGCCTTCCGATCAAGAACCTCTCATTCTTCATCCTTCATATACAGGGGCTTGCATGCAACCCCACCCAATGGTAAGTACAAATCTTTCTTATACAGATAATCTTCAATCTGCATAATCCATAATTGATAGTTCTTGCCATTAAACTTCTCCATTCATAGTTTACTTTCTTCTGTCATTGCTATACTCCCACTCAAATAGAAACCCTTGTGAGTAACCTATAATCAACACATACTAACCAGATCTGAAACACCTATTGGTAACCCAACCAAAAGCTCTAATACCATTTGGTGGGGAATCAAGAACAACAAACAGCTCTGATCCCACTTGTCAGGATCTTGCTCCTCAATAAGAGTACAATATGATTACCTTGTATTAGCAACTAAACATGCAGAATTAACCAGAAGCAATAAGTAACTAGAATTCACAAATGACACAGAATATGAGAGACAATACAATATGTATTAATACTCATCCAGAAAAGAATAAAATGAAGAGACGCCACACTCTTCCACACCTTTCAGGCTTCCCACACCAAGTGTACAGTAATTCTTCTCAAGAGTTCACTCTCCTACCAAATATGGTCCCAACACACAAATCAAACATAGAATTGGTGTTCACCTCCAACCAGTCAGTAATAACCCTGCCAGTACACAAGTACTCAAAGTACTTCAAGTAGATCTCCCATGAACTTGCAAGAACCTGCAACTCAAATGATCTTACTTACACATGTAGAACTTCTCCTTGATCTTGCAACAACCTACAGATCACCTTGTTCTTATAATTGGAAAGATCTACTTTGTCTTCCTCTATTTGCTCATAATTACAATACATGCCAATGGGTCTATAAATAGATTCCACACTAAACAATATCTTAGACTTCTAATTTATAATAATTAGACACGTAACTCAAGACCAAAAATAGCCTTTTAAATGCAAACACTTGGTTCAATGAACTAACTATTCGTGCAACGAACAGTTCTAGAACCGCATAGGTGATCGACATCGGTCCTTGTCTACCTGAAGTTGACCGACGTCGGCCGACCTCTTGCCAATACTTGTTGCCCTTCTGCACTATAGATGACCGACGCCAGTTACACTACCGATGCCGGTATCCTTGGAACTCAACAACCTCCTCCATGTCTGCATAGTTGAAGCTTTTAGCTCCACAACCTAACATATATGTGTGTGTGTGTGTGTGTGTGTGTGTGTGTGTGTGTGTGTGTGTGTGTGTGTGTGTGTGTGTATGTATATATATATATATATATATATATATATATATATATATATATATATATATATATGTGTGTGTGTGTGTATGTATATGTATGTATGTGTATATATATATATATATATATATATATATATATATATATATATATATGTATGTATGTATGTATATATGTATGTATGTATTATATATATACATACATACATACATACATACATATATATATATATATATATATATATATATATATATATATATATATATATATATATATATATATATATATATCAGCATACATAATAAATTATTTTTAAAATGTTTGGTTAGCCATTATAATGGTTTTACTTGATTGATATACAAGTTGATTTCAAATCATATTTTCATTCAAAAAAATGGATGTGTTTCTATTTTAAATTGCCAAACTATTTTATACATATAATATTTTGGTTATTGCATTTAGCCTTTTCTTTACATAGTTGCATCATAATTTCTAGTATATTCCATATAATTGAATTTAAAATATGTGGATTCAATATATATATATATATATATATATATATATATATATATATGTATGTATGTATGTATGTATATATATAATACATACATACATATATACATACATACATACATACATATATATATATATATATATATATATATATATATATATATATATATATATATATATATATATATATATATATATATATATATATATATATATATCAGCATACATAATAAATTATTTTTAAAATGTTTGGTTAGCCATTATAATGGTTTTACTTGATTGATATACAAGTTGATTTCAAATCATATTTTCATTCAAAAAAATGGATGTGTTTCTATTTTAAATTGCCAAACTATTTTATACATATAATATTTTGGTTATTGCATTTAGCCTTTTCTTTACATAGTTGCATCATAATTTCTAGTATATTCCATATAATTGAATTTAAAATATGTGGATTCAGACTAATAAAGATAAACTGTATAATTTCAATTGGAAGTGAGTATCATGGCTGATAATCATAGATTATAGTGCTATGTTTGGCTAGAAAACCAAGCAAACTTAATAACTAAAACAAAAATAGCAATTATTATCTCTAGATGGACAACAAAAATCATTTGATTCCCTTATTAGGTTTTCCCTTATTAGCAAGTCACCCCTCTATGCCAACATTATATATAATCATATACTCTTTCATTTAAAATTTAAAATTCTCCCAAGAATTATGATTAAAGATATGGAAATAGTCTTTTGTGATAATCTAAACTTTTTTCCTACTACTACATGTAGCATATACGACATTTATTTTTATTATTAAGTTTGGTTAGTGGGAGTACCAGTATTTTGGTCCTTGACTATATTTTGAGTTAAATAAAAGAAACCATTGTATAAATGGATAAATCACTACCTTGTAATAATTAGCATTCTATTGGTAGTGGTTATTGATTTAAATTAATGAAATCACCATAATATTATATGGATATAGTGGTGTATATTTATAAATACTAATAAAAACTCCATACATTGAATTTAAAATTAAACTATTGAATTCTGGTCCATCAATAAGTATCTTAAGAGTAGTGAGCTCCTGTATATATATATATATATATATATATATATATATATATATATATATATATATATAAAGTTTTGGGTTTGGACACTTGGTTATTGAATAGTTATTCATGTAAATTTCACATTGATTTTATGTTGTCTGATGCCATGACATTTAGGTATTAAACAATCATTATAGTAGGTGATCATCTGCTTATAATTAACTTGTCAATGTTTATTATGGAAAAGAAACTAAGACTTGTTGATCGCTCTAAATGGGCAAAGAGTTTGTATCTGGTGATAGATTATCCAATGGAGTGGTAATATAAGATCACCTAATGTCATAGGTCTTATCAAATAACTAACCATCATAGTTTTATTATTTGTTATGCTAGCATGTTTTTAGTTATAAAATTATTGATATCAAAATAGGGTTTGGATTAAACATGTGATATTTATATAGGTATGCGTATCCTTTCGGTATCATGTGATAAGCCATATGGAGTACTTGAGATCACTTATAATATATAACTAGTGGTGAAAAACTTGTGGTATGGATATAAAACTTTAATCAGATATGCATTTATGAATTAACCATGGTAAGCATAATTATAATATAAGAATATGTGTGCTTGTTGGAATATACATGTATGTATGGGAGTGTACTTATGATTTTAGTTCCTCGGGTGGTTATAACTATGAATGGTTTTTATATTGTAAAATACCTTAAGGATAATCTAAATATGTATATGTTTTGAACATCAAAGTTATAAGGATTTTTATAATCATAAGGATTTTATGATAATAAATATAAATGAAACAAGTGGTATAGCTATTTTAGAGAATGGTGCATCATGATGTGTGCTTATAAGTTATATACCTTTGAATGCTTGTATGTAGTTTAAACTTAAGATATACCTAGGTGGTATAATCTCATACTTTATTTCTTGTTTTTAGCTATGTGGATCATTTTATTCTTTAAAAATGTAAGTTTGGTTATGTAGTTATGAACTATGATAGTATGGGATATCCTATAGTACTATAGTATAAATGTGTGTTAAACCTAAATGGTACATAATGTATTTGATATGTTTAGACTCATACCTACATTTGACTAATTTTATGTAGACATGATGGTTATTACTATAAATAGTATGTTTTTGATAGTTAGTAGGACTTATGTATGTGTGCATAAAGCCTTGAAAGTTTATTGAATGTTATGATAGTATATTATTGTGTTTTATGGCAAATATGATTTGATTCATTATATCTTGTTTCTTGAATATAAGTTTGTGTTTCTTTGTATTTATGACTACTTTATTATGATTGATTGTGGAAAACTAGTTATTATGTCTTATAATACTAAACTATGGTAATATGAATTATTATAGTGTGTAGTATGTTAGGAAGCTAGTTTTGATAGTTAAAATCTATAGTTAATATGTATTTACTTAGGTGTTATAAACTAAAGTCATTATTTCTAGTATGGGATAGAAAATAATTTAATATTCACTCATATGTTTGATAAAATAAATGTATGCTTGGGTTACTCCTATGTTTAGAATGCTATATGATGTGTTTGCTAATATGATGTAAATTAAATGAATCTTGTGGTTTTATTGTATTTAACCAATCTACATTTCCAATATGGAATAAGGAGTGAGATGGACTTCACTGGCTTAATGGTATCCCAATGATAGATGAAGGCAGTCTGATCAACTGGTGTGTATGAATTTGATTGATTTATAGATTGTTACTATTTATTATTTGTAAAACTTTGAGCCAAAGTATGTTTTGTGTGACATTATAATTTCATGAGTATGATTTACATGTTTATGTGATATCTTATAATATAAAAATTTTCTATGATACATTGCATGTTTAGTTTATAAACCATACAGTACACAGGTACTTGATTGTCTCTCTAGATTCTCATGCCATCATTATTTAGTCACCCATGAATGGAGGGCCATTTCCTAATGTTATTAGTGTGGGGGATTGTTTCACTATCATTGTTGTGTAAAATTGATCAAATGATACTTTCCCTCCCCATAATAGTACTACTTATCGAGATGACACTTGAGATTTCCACCTATACTTGAGTTTGAGAACTATGCTCTAGGGAAGCCATGTATTTTCTATGTACATTGTATTGAATTATATTTATTATTAAATATTTTCATGATAAGTTGTAATTAAATTTTTATTGTACATTTGACACTGGTGGCTGTATACTTATATCAGTCATGCATGAGTTAATATAATTACTTTTTTATATTTGCATTGATATGTGCTCTTATGACATTAGAGATCGATGATATGTGATGTAATATGCTTGTTTGCTATTATCATGCTTTGAGTATTTCATATGATATTTGTATATTCTCTTGATATATGTGTATATATATGTATGTATGTGTGTGTGTGGGTGTGTGTGTGTGTGTATATATATATATATATATATATATATATATATATATATATATATATATATATATATATATATATATATATATATATATATATATATATATATATATGTATATATATGTATGTATATGTGTGTGTGTGTGTGTGTATATATATATATATGATATATACATACATATATATATATATATATATATATATATATATATATATATATATATATACATACATATATATATACATACATACATACATACATACATACATACATATATATATATATATATATATATATATATATATACACACACACACACATACATACATGTGTGTGTGTGTGTGTGTGTGTGTGTGTGTGTGTGTGTGTGTGTGTGTGTGTGTGTGTGTGTGTGTTTAATTTAAAAAAAAATCTTGTATTTCTAGTTGGACCCTACAAGTTATAACCCTCTATTATGTTTTCTACCATGTTGAGCGACTTAGATTTCTTACACGTGCATTTCTAGTTACTCATATATTACACAGTGACACATGGATATGATATCATACTAAGATGTGACATTTATACACATGGATGGTATAAAATATTTCCTTTGTTCTATTCTTCATTGATGTTTCTACTCTTTCACATGATAGGTTAATTTGTATTTTTATATTTTGTGTGATGTTATGGCCTTATTTGTGACATATTTATACCCCCATGAGTGTGGCCATTAAATTTGATTATTATGACATTTTATTTCCCTTGTATATAATCCTTGGACTTATGTGTGACACTAACACTTGAGCTTGTTGATTTTATTGAGGTTGCTGACATTGAGTGATGCCATGATATATTTCCTGCACTTTTACTACCTAGTTTTATTCAATGACACTTCTTATGCTTGTTTCATTGATACATATGTCTAGGTATGTCACTTTTATTCCCTAAATTATCTATGTTATATACATGATAGTTTTTTACATAAACATTACTATGATGACATATTATTGACATGTTCACATGATTATACATGATGTTATCTTTATACATGACATGATACAGTTAAATATTATTTTGAGATGAGGGAATTTCTTGACACATTCTTCATCCCAAAAGTGCAGACTTATAGTGGGATTATAATAGAAACATAATCATCCATGAGAATAAAATAATATCAAAGTATAGATTTTAGAGATTCAAAACATTTCATATATCAAATGGTTTAGTTACTTGATAAATATTGGCATAATGCATCGATGCCTAAAGTAAATACACTAAAACAAAGAAGTCATATTATAGGTGTATGATATGGGTGCCCACTAAAATAAGTGTTATCTCCTCCCCCACCTACACCACCACCATAGTTGGTTATTAGACCTATTCAAAATCAGTCTATATAGATGATTGGCAAATTTATTCAGGATCATTAGAGAGAGATGGTTTATACACCCAAACATGATCATTACATAGAGACAAGTATTACGTATATACAATATCTTTCCATACACAAAGTTTATAGGAACATATTTTGGCCTAATATAGATCTAGATATTAAGTGTTGATCACATCAAATAGATATTTAGGTGCCATAAAAGCCATCATCTCATATGGTATTGACTCACTTAACACCATATATAGTTAAACATGTTCCACAATGAACACATGAATAAAAACATTCTCCTACCATAAAACTAATGCCAAAAAGTCATTGGCCCTATAGTGCTATACATCATATGATAAATTTTATGAGTAGAGATAATGAAAATTATGGTATAACATTTAATTTTATGTTAGATTATGATGCATCCACATCTAGTACTCCTATCCATGATTGAGGTTACTTAAACTATTAAATACAAACACTTCATATGATCCTCTCATTTATGAAAACATCGATTAGCATTTCCAAACCTCAAATATTACAAAAGGTACAAAAAGTTCAAATAATCAATAAAAATACTAAAACATTCAAATATTAAAAAAATAAAAAATCATGACCTAAACATGACATGATTACTAGATTACACTATCTACATATGTTATTTATCACATGTTTTGGAAATGGCATATTATTTTTATTCAACACATTAATTTCATGGTGCATAAGTGAAATGGAACACATGAAAGTTACACATGGACATATAGATGATAGATCTAGATATTAAGTGTTGATCACATCAAATAGATATTTAGGTGCCATAAAAGCCATCATCTCATATGGTATTGACTCACTTAACACCATATATAGTTAAACATGTTCCACAATGAACACATGAATAAAAACATTCTCCTACCATAAAACTAATGCCAAAAAGTCATTGGCCCTATAGTGCTATGCATCATATGATAAATTTTATGAGTAGAGATAATGAAAATTATGGTATAACATTTAATTTTATGTTAGATTATGATGCATCCACATCTATTACTCCTATCCATGATTGAGGTTACTTACACTATTAAATACAAACACTTCATATGATCCTCTCATTTATGAAAACATCGATTAGCATTTCCAAACCTCAAATATTACAAAAGGTACAAAAAGTTCAAATAATCAATAAAAATACTAAAACATTCAAATATTAAAAAAATAAAAAATCATGACCTAAACATGACATGATTACTAGATTACACTATCTACATATGTTATTTATCACATGTTTTGGAAATGGCATATTATTTTTATTCAACACATTAATTTCATGGTGCATAAGTGAAATGGAACACATGAAAGTTACACATGGACATATAGATGATAGAATTTATTCTACTTAGTCGCTATGATGATATTTGGGGCATATTGATCTATAGATTTCACTATTACAAGTTGTAGCCTTCTATGTCATTTTATACCATGTTGAGCTACCTAGAATTATTACACACATATTGCAATTATTCATATGTTACATAATGATAATGTATATTATATTATATTTTTAATGGACATTTGTACATATGGATAATATATATTACTTCCCTTATTATATACTCCTTTGATGTTGTTACTATATTACATGATATGATACTTTGTGATTATCTATTATGTGTGACTATTTCAAAAAAAATTAACATCTTTATCTCCCCAAGCGTTTGGTCCTTGTCATTTTTTTTTGTGACATATTTATGTCCATTTTTCATCCCATAACCTTATTATGACACTAACACTTGATCTTGTTGTGTTTGTTTATCTTGCTAGCATTGAGTGACGCCATGATACATATCATGCACTTTCACTACATACTGTTATTTATTTAAACTTATACTATGTGATTAATTTACACACACACACACACACACACACACACACACACACACACACACACACACATTCCTTGAATTGCATATTTTACATATATGCCTTTTTTGACATACACTTTACTATGATGACATATTATCCACATGTTTGCGTACATGATATTAAATTTATACATGACATGATATAGTTAAACATAATATTGAGATGAGTGACTTATATGACACATCCCTTGTCATATGAACATAAGCCTCCATTATAAGAAAATTATATCAAAGTATATATTTCAGAGATTCAAAATGGTTCACATATCATATAATTAAGTTATATGATAAATATTTGCACATTGATAAATATTATGGGGTAATATGTAACTAATATACACTCAATTTATATATCCCTGAGAAAAAAATTATTCACACTTGGGTTCATATCCATGGGACTATGCACATATTTTACAGGAACAATAATTATTGGTCTCTACATCCACATACATTTGAGATAAAGGTTATCATATTCAACATATAGATGCATAAAATTATATATCAATTGGTATATATTTATGGGTAATGTTATTTTTTTTTTAATATATACACAATTTCATATTTATGGGGCATGATATTGGATGATGCACATACACAAAAATACAATTTACAGTTGAATGGAAAATGTTTTTCATTTCAATTAACACTTATCATATTTTTTTTCATGATGGGTGCATGAACATTGTTAATTATATTTTCATCATGAATTTTAATCTATTTTTAGGGAACTTGAGCTTAACTATACAATCAAACATACATTAATTTTGGGGAAATGAATATTTTTCATTCCATTTAGATCATAATTTTTTTTCTAGGGAACAAGCTTGAACAAGATTGAGGGAAACTATAAAATTGAATATATATGCCATATTATATGGTTTATAAAGTTTTTTGTTGAATGTACTCATCATGTGGTTCTCACTTTATCTATGTATCTATTTATTCTATTACATTTCATATTTCTCCCCAAATTCATTAGGGTTGTGAAATTTTGTCTTCCCAACCCAAGATCTTACATAGTTATAAAATTTTGGGGCACAATCACCCCAACTCTCCATGTGCTTAGGAAAGGAAATAAAAGTTTATCTAATGATTTAACAAGGAATAATTATCTTTATTTTTTTACAAGTGAAACATGGTTTTCATGAACACACATGCGGATTCCTACCTTTTCTCTTTTTAAAAGAAATAAAATGAAACATTTTTGTATTAAAACGGTCAATCTATAGACATTGGTGATGAAGACTATTCATTTTATTTTTATCATGGATTTTAATCTACATTTAGAAAATTTGAGTGAAACTATATAATTATACCTACATTAATGATGGGGGAATTACTATTTTTCATTGCATATGATATGGTTCACATATCATATGGTTAAGTTATACATGATATGATATAATTAAATATTCTTATGAGATGAGTGACTTACATGACACACTTTTTGTCAATAAAACATAATCCTCCATGAGCAAATAATTATATAAAATTATATATTTCACAAATTCAAAATGGTCAACATATCATATCATTAAGTTATATGAAGAATTTATGCCAGAATCATTCATTGATAACATTTAGAATTTGAATAACAAGAAGCTAGAATACCTCTTTAGGAGCAAACCACAAAGTGAGATACTATTTTTTAAGTGGGAAAAAAAATTATTAAAAAATTCATATGAAAATTAATAAGGATTGTCTACAAAATATTCAAAATACAAATTTTATAAGTAAGATGAATTCATTAAGAAGAGAAAGAGATTCAAGTTTCTAGTTAAGAAAAGAGGAGGAGGGGGATCTTTAAATAGAGTTAGGAAAAGGGAGAGGGAGTGAAAGGGAATCCCATAATGACATTAAAATGCCTCTTTAGTGTGTTCCAAGTGTCTAATTCCCTTATAAAGTGAAGGGAAGTGTGTGACATGTGTGGAAGGGAGGAGTTACTTGCACAAGTAACTCCTGAAATCCTATAAATGATAAAAAGGTGAGAGACACCTCATTAAATCCATATTTAGGTGAATTTAAAAATTCACATTAATAAAAATCCCACACACTCATAACAACTTATAAAAGATACAATTGAACCTAATTAAGATTAATCTCCAACACATGACATAATATAGTTAAATCTTCTTTTGAGATGTGTGACTTAAATGACACATCCCTTGTCATAGAAACATAAGCCTCCACAAGTATAAAATTATATCAAAGAATAGATTTTAGAGATTTAAAATCATTCACATATCATATATTTAACTTATATGACAAATATTGACACATTGATATAAATTATGGGGGCATATGCAATGCATATGCACTCACTTTATATAACCCTAAACAAAAGTTTATATACATTTGGGTTCATATGAATGGGAATGTACACATGATTTATAGGAATAAGAATTAAATATTTATACATACGCATACATTTGAGATAAAGGTTTTCAAATTTAACATATGTATTCATAACATTTTATATCAATTGGTATATATTTAGGGGGCATGATACTAGTTCATACATATATACATAGTTTCATTTTTAAGGGGCAGGATACTAGTTTATGTACATACACAAAAATAAAATTTACAATTAAATAGATTTTTTTTCATTGCACTTAAACTTATTATAATTATGGTCATGAAGAGGACATGAACATTGTTCATTATATTTTGATCATAAATTTTAATCTACATTTAGTTAACTTGAGTGAAACTATACAATCAAAACTACATAAATGATGGGGCATGAACATTTTTAATTCCATTTAAATCATGTATTTAGTTTTACATGAAAAAATCTTGAACAAATTTGAGAGAAAATATAAAATGTAATCTATATGTTATATTTTTTGGTTTATTTAGTTTTATTTTAATGAACTCATCACATGGTTCCCATTTTACATGTGTAGAAATTTATAATAGTAAATTATATAATTATCACCACATTCATTAGGGTTGAAATTTTTTGTCTTTTCAACCCAAGATCCTATGTAGTTATAAAAATTTTGGGCACAGTCACCCCAACTCTCCAAGGGCTTAATCAAGGAACCATAAGCTTCTCTAATGATTCAATAAGGAATAATGATATCTAAAAAAGTTTAAGGGAAACATGTTTTTCACCAACACATAGGTGGATGATTACCATTTCTCTTAAAAAATTTCAACTCTGTGTGTGTGTGTGTGTGTGTGTGTGTGTGTGTGTGTGTGTGTGTGTGTGTGTGTGTGTGTGTGTGTGTGTGTGTGTGTGTGTGTGTGTGTATTAAAATGGTCAATCTATAGACATTGACTACACATGATTGTAGGTTTTTATATTGTGTAACCTAAAAAATTAGAGCTTCATGCCAAAGATAAAGTGTGTTGTACATAATTACGTATATTTTATCCATTTACTCTATAAATTCCATTATTATAATAAAAGTGGGAAAATTTTAGATAAAAAAATATGGTATTAAGTACTTGATAATGACAATTTTGACACACATTTAACACAAGCAACTTGTGTGCTTAAACAAGGTCATAAAATCAATTCCCTCACACTTGCATGTTATATTATGATTTGATCCTCCCTCTCTTATGTTACACACATACAAAAATCTCATTATATATTTCAGACCTAATAAATATCCTATATAGACATCTCTAGAGACTCATTTTAGTCTATCTACACAAAGGTTGGTTCCATTCCTTTTGATCAATATCAATAGTCAATACTAACTCAATCTAGTTAGAATCGACTCTCTCCTAGTAACAACTACTTTTAAAATTTAAACATTTCCTTAGGGTCAGCCAACTTTCCTAGTGTGTCAGTAGTGTGAGAAATTACGTAACTAAAGTCATAAATAAATAAATTAAAGTCTCATTCAAAATAGAATTGGAACTTATATGGTAGACATATATACACCATTTGACATTTAAAAATATTCCATATTATTTCCATATTGTGGATCTATCACTAGAAGCATTAACAAGCCATGTCAAAGTAAGCATTGTCAAGTATCAAATCCAATTCATCAACTCATACATATAGTGAAGGAGAATAATTTCACAATCAGACTAGGTGGGAAAACTACATGTGGATTGAATTTTATCTTCAAAGTAAAAGATACATATTTAATAATCAATCATCAAATGAGGGTGATTGGAGTCAACTCAATCCATTACAATTTCCCTATTTTGTATATTTCTTCTTAAATCACACATAGGGTTTCTATTTGAAGGAAGCTAATTTATAGAGTTACATGTATCATTAGGGTTTTTGATCACATATAGGGACATAAAAAGATAAGTGAAGGTGATTATATTGTCACAACCCCTCATTTTGGAACATGTCTATAAAACTTAATAGAAGGTAATACCGACTAGTGATACTAACTTATATCAATAAAACTAACATTGCATAAATAAAAGTATAGTTCTTAATCTATATGAATTATACCCTTGAATTTATCTAATATCCCCTTATAAAATATAGTGATATTCACACAATAAACTAGAAAATCTAAGTACTCATCCCTTTATTGTACTTAATACAATTAACATATTCCACTTATTAAATAATTGTAATCAATTTTAGTATTTCATGTTTATATCCTATTATGGTTGAGAAACCAAATGAGGGTAAAAAACTCCAAAACCAACATTTTATTTATTTATTTTTGAATCCCAATCAAGTCTTGAAAAAATTATGAGCCAAAAATACATATGAACATCTCTCACACTAATGTGCAATAGAAATGTTTTGATTACATTCAAAAATAATCCCACTATATTAATATGGATAAATTAAAATTTTGGTTAAATCTTATATCATCAAGAACATGGTGGGTTACATTTCTAGACCTATGTATTAGGAACCCATAAGAGACAACTTCACCCAATTTTCCCAAAAGCAAATTATGACCTCACTTTTTGATTTAGAACATGTACAACTTATAGATTGATTCTAAACTTGTCCCAATTAGACACTAGGTATAAAATTCTCATTTTGATTTAGGATCACTAAGTGCATAATAATATTATATTATTTTATTTATATATCATTACTAAATATTATTCATATGCATTCACACAAACGTACACCCACACACATAATTGAGGTCATTTAATATTATTCCACATAATATATAAGTTTCATTTATCCACTATATCTTTATGGACCAAAAAGCAACTTGATAGGGTCACAATACTCTTTATATATAAAGGATTCACAATGAGTCACAAATGGGTCAAAAACACACACACCAAAAAAAAATTGAGGTCACTTAATATAATTCCACTCACTATATAAGTTTAGTTTATCCATTATATCTTTGTGGGCCAAAAATCCACTAGATAGGGTCACAATACTCTTTAATATAAAATAATCACAAATGGGTCACACTATGTATAATATGTTACCTTATTAACTCCTCAGGATACACTTGTATACTTGGGCACTATAATTGTGCAGTGAGTGGCCACCAATACCAATGATCCAATACTTGGAGTTACTTATCTAATTATCTTATGACGACACCAAATGTGAAGCCCAAATTTAGGCCTTTAAATCTTAATAAAATATTATATTATTTTTTTAATTTATAAATCTTCACATTTTATTATTTATTTCAATATAATCTAATTTATATAATATTAAATTTAATCGGGGGTCACTTTTATGTCACACTATAATACTACTTGGTTACATAGTGTCTCAAACAATCACAAGTGTCATATCATAATATATATATATATATATATATATATATATATATATATATATATATATATATATATATAAATAAATAATAAGGTAAGTGTGTGTCTCAACTCATAATTTTCCATTACAATTGCCTTATGGCCAATGTTGCTATTTATATTTATAGAACCAACCCAAATTAAAATGTAACGTATCACATATGTAAGGAATTATTAATGTTTCCAACTATTTTTGTAGACATTCATATAGTTTATTCTTATTGATATTTGAAATGATATAAAATTATAGTCTCATGTGTCTTATTCATGAATATGTCAGAGAGAGACAAATAGTATAATAATAGATACTTATTTTGCATATTCTATGTAGTATCAATTTATCTTCATATTTATGAAAATTAGAAAATAGTCTAAGAACTAGGTCAATCATATTGGGTTTTTTTAGTCATATAGATTAGATGTAGGCTAATTTGGAAAAAATAATAATGAGATTAATTTACATGTGCACATATTTTTGTCTCTCTTTACTGAATTTATTTCCCCCACATTAGAAATTGACTTGAATTGGAATTACAATGGGAAAATAAGACTTGAATCCTCAACTAGAAATGAGTGAAGTAGGTTGAAAAAATCATTTTTAGAGAATTATTTACATATTGAAATATTAAATAAGAATCATGGATCATTCAAGTTTATAACTACTATTTTAACGTATCCATAAAGTGATGCAACTTCCAAATTGTTCAACATTGAGATTTATTTTTAAATTGAAAAAACAAATGTAAAATACTTCTTCATAGGCAAGAAGCTAAAACAAAATCCTATTATTCAAGTAGATAAGAATAAATCAGGATGAATTGAAAATAAAAAAATATAGTTGTAAATGGGATTATATATTTTTGGCATCCATCTTGTCAAAACATTTTTTTAAGAAAATAGGGAATTGAATTAAGGTCAAATCTAAAAAAATGTTTTAAACCAACACATAATGGAATATGGATTTGAATTATCTATATAATCATTATGTGAAATAATAAAATATGGCTATGATTAATTTAGGACTCAGATGCCATATTTTAAGGTAGAATAATGTGTACGTGTTAGATTATTGAATTCCATGTAGAATTTAACACCAACCAAGATTAACTAAGACTAGCTCGAAACAAGGCATCCCATAAGCAATTATTTCATCACCAAATATGATTAGCCTCCCAAATGTTATGTTTAAACATTATTAAAATAAATGGTTCATTATTATTTAACATCAAATAAGATAAAAAAACACTACCTAATTAAAATAATTACATTACCCATATTTTAACATGTACAATTATTATTTTACTACTACCTTCAAACATGACATCTAAAACAAATATTTGAACATGTAAATTATATAATCTAGAATATAAGAAATGAATCCCTAAACTTTGATCCAATATTTTATTTAATTTTAGATAAACTACCTATTACATATTATTTCCTTTTTATTTTTTTAACAAATAAATGTATTAAAGCCTAAAACTCAAATGTAACACTTTTTTCAAACCAAATAAATTGCAACATGGTCCTAAGATTTATTTAACTTTTAAATATTTCTCAACACTAAAAATTTAAGGTATAATATGTAAAATGGATTTGTATTTAATAAATAAAGTTGGTCAATAATAAAATCAAGTAGTGAATATGATACTAGTCAAGAGACATATAATGTAGGCTTATATTTTAACATGATATGTAAACATTTATTGTGATTTATGGAAAATTATTTTGACCAGAGCTATGAATTAGGGAGATGATTTTAACCAGATCTATGAACCAAATCTGAGGCACAACAGGGGGTCTAATCCCAAAAAAATGACCAAAAATTATATAAGGGACCAATTCAAAACCACTTGTAAAAAAAGATACCCCAACCATAGGAGAAACACCCAAACAAAAGAAGAAGAAACTAAGTGCTCAAACAAAACCATTTCCTAGTATCTAAAGAGAAACTAAAATACATCAAACTTACAAAAAATTATAGAAAATGCTAAGGGGATTTCCATCCTACCGATGAATAGATAACCTAAATCAAAGGGAGAAAAATTTAATTGTAGGTAGTAACAAATATTCCTATTCATTTCGATAGGAGTTCCCCCATACTCCATTGAGAGTTGTCTTTCACCACTCCCTCTAATTATGATATCAATACTTATACCTCTGATCTTTTCCATTTAATTTTATCCATTGAGCCCAAATTATATTTTGGTATCACATCCTTAGGTCAAGAAGGGGTGGAGATTTTCTCCACATCCTAGAGATAATTTGGATCTACATCATGAATAAACACCTCATTTGAAGGATCCACCTATAGAGGGTATAATGAAAAAGACCTAGGAGAGGAATGAGATGGGATGGAAATGAAATCCAATGGAGATTAAAATTAATTCATATAAAAGGAAGATTTATGTAGTTAAGATACTAAGACCATGTTCCCTAGGAAGATATCATATTAACTAATTAAAAGAGAGGTTTTCAAAGATCTGTAATAATACATACTCTCATAAATATGATTCCCATAGACTTTTCATCATTTTTCAAAAAAAAATATCCTACTCCACTAACCAAAATTTTAATATGCTCATATTTTCTCATGATAGGTCGAATATTTTAAAATCTGATCCAAAGAGGAGAAAATGATATTATCCTTTTTACTAGGTCAAAAAATAGTGACCACAGGTCAAAAAAGATCTCTTAGTTAACAAAAACCATGGTCTCAATGACCAAACTTGTCATGTCCCCTTTTTCGTGGACATTGATAGGCTTGATGATTAGCCTATTATGCGACCTTCGTAGGCTGATTGGATGGATAGAGGGTCATGATGGAGATTGGCTTGGCTTTGATTTACAGAATTCCTATAGTTGGCTCTCATTCAGGTGATTTCAGACACATTGGGCCTGAACTCCTATTATTTAGGGATATTTGACATACAGCGGAACACCCTTGTTTTGATATGGTCATGTGCAGAATCACTCCCTGGTTCACCAGCTTCAGACGGTTCGAGGATCCAACATGTATTGAGGGAGATATTAATATTTGATTGATTTAATCAAATATTAATTATTTGGTCTAATTTTAAATTAGATATTAATTAATTATTAATTAATTAATTATTTGGTCTAATTTTAAATTAGATATTAATTAATTATTAATTATTAATTAATTGGTCTAATTTTAAGACCCAAATTCTAATTTAAGAAGCCCAAGTTCTAATTTGAGGAATTCTAATTTTAGAACCCCAAGTTCTAATTTGAGGAAATCTAATTTTAGCAAGCACACCTTTGGAAGGGTATAAGAGTTCTCATGGGAGAGAGTTTGGATTAGCCATTGATGATTATTATTGATATTGATTCTTGTTAAGAAATTCTTCTGTGAAGACTGAGCCAAGGATTCTAGGATTCCATTTGCATTGAAGAACGTCAACTCTTCATTGTGTGCGATTCAGAGGTTGTGAAAGATCAGCCGATCTATTGCCAAATTGAGAGATAACTTCATACAGAAGCTATCACAGGTGTTTACAAGTTTGAGAGATAACTTCACACAGAAGCTATCACAAGGGTTTACAGGTATTTTCATTATTTTGGGTTTTGATTCAAGAATTATCCAGATATAGATCTTTTGTATTAGCCCATAATTCTACAGATCAGGATCAAGCATATAGGTTGTGCGATATCAATGGCCGTACGACTTCCGTACAGATCCGTGAAAATCCGTACACATCTACAGAAAGTTCAGGGACCGACATCGGCGAACAGAGACCTACAGAGACCGACATCGGTCGACATATCACCGATGTCAGCAAATTAACGACTACAGGTTGACTGATGACGGCAATATAACCGACGTCGGCGACTGTGTTTTTTTTACACAGCAGGCCGAGACGTATCAGATTCAGACCAGTTTGCAGAATATTCAGGCTATTAAGGCCGTACTTTCAATATTCTTTGTATACTTGACAGAGGATCTCTATTGTAAGCTTATGAGCAAATAAATAAGAATTTATACTGTGATTTATTTATCTATTTAAAGATATTTTGTAAAAATTCAGATAAGCAATTCAGAGCTTTTGTTTTGATATTCAAAGGGATATCACAATTGTATCAGAGCCTTATTTGCTATATATCAGAGTTGTGTAGAGACAAAAAGAGGCCCTAAGTAAGGGACATCACAGTTGTGTAGAGCATAACTACATTTGGGATCCAGGTGGATCGAGTGGTTCATTGTTCTGAGATTGCTTGGGGACAAGCAATTTCCGGAGGGGCGGATTGTCATGTCCCCTTTTTTGTGGACATTGACAGACTTGATGATTAGCCTATTATGCGACCTTCGTAGGCTGATGGGATGGATAGAGGGTATTGAGGGAGCTGGGCTTGCTTTTTTGTTTGGGTTTTTTGGATATGAATTAAGGGAGATATTAATATTTGATTGATTTAATCAAATATTAATTATTTGGTCTAATTAATAATTAATTATTAATTAGTTGGTCTAATTTTAAGACCCTAATTCTAATTTAAGAATTGGTCTAATTTTAAGACCCAAGTTCTAATTTGAGGAATTCTAATTTAAGAAACCCAAGTTCTAATTTGAGGAAATCTAATTTTAGCAAGCACACCTTTGGAGGGTATAAGGGTTTCTCATGGGAGAGAGTTTGGATTAGCCATTGATTATTGATTTTGAAGAATTCTTCTGTGAAGACTGAGCCAAGGGTTTCAGGATTCCATTGCAGTGGAGAACGTCAACTCTTCATTGTGTGTGATTTAGAGGCTGTGAGATATCAGCTAATTTATTGCCAAATTGAGAGATAGCTTCATACAGAAGTTATCACAGAGGTATACAGATTTGAGAGATAGCTTCACACAAAAGTTATCACAGTATTTCAGGTATTTCTTTATTTAGTTTTTGATCCAATAAGTTATACAGATATAGATCTTCTGTATTAGAATCATATATTCTTGAGATCAAGTTGTTCAGCTATCAAGGGTTGAAAACAGATAGGTTATGCTTAATTGGTGGCCGTACTAAGTTTGTACAGGTCCGTACAGATCTGCTCAGACACCGAGCTCGGCAGACAAAGATCCCCAGTGACCGACATCAGCCGACTGAAGACCGACATCGACAGAGAAGGACCTACAGTGACCGACGTCGATAGAATATCGACCGATGCCGACGACTGTGTGTTCAACATAGCAGGCCGAGACTTCCAGATTCAGGGTCAATCTCTAGATTTGCAAAAGCACAGGGTTTCAAGACAGAATATTTCACGTTATCTTATTTTTATGATAGAGACTCAATTGTGTAATCATCTAGAAGAACAAGTGATAATATCTTTGATTTGCTATTGAGAGATTATATTGTGAGTTATTTATTCATATTTGAAATTATTTTGGCAAAAAGTGTATCTTTGTTCAGAGCTATTTGTGTTTAGATATTCCCTACTGAAAGGGGATATCACAGTGGTATCAGAGCTAAATTCCTGCCATCCTGTTGGGCACATCAGAGCCGATGTCTTGCCATCTTGTTGGGTAGTTGGTTGAATCAATTAGTAAATCATGATGACACCATATACTCAGAGACAATGGGACTATGATATGAAGAAGTTGAAACTAAGTTTGAAGAGGTTAAATGAATCTCTTTCATACCCTACATCCAAAGACAAATCCACTTGGTATATGACAGTGAAGGATGAGTGGGAGTTACTAACTCCATGAGCTCAGGGGAGGTTATCTTTTGATCGCTTTGTTACGCTGAGAAGAGACCACTACAGATCACTTAGACAAGAGCGCAACATGTCCCATGATTATTATGATTATTATGAGATAGAGGATAGTGAAGATGAGGATGAGTCTGATGCTTGCACTCAGAGTGTAGAGGTGTGTTCAGATGTTAGTGCACTAAGGGTTGATGATCTCTCAGTTATGACAGAGATTTTAGAAGAGTCCCAAGATCCGATTATTGTAGATGATACTCAGGAGGATGAAGTGGATAGTTTTGAGGACTTAGTTTCATCGACCGTTTCTCTCGGTACGAAAGAGTTAGTCAGTGATGCTACAGCTTTTGATACTCTGGATGTTGATATGAGCTTTGGAGTTGATTCACAGAGTATGGATGGTAGTACTCCAGAGATCAGTGATTTTGAGTCTACTCTTTTGGACCATACATCAGAGGAGGATTGTAGGAGACAGTCTAGCCAGTGCCACCATGTGTCTAGTCAGCTGAGAGTTAGTGAGCGAGACATTGCTACCGCTTGCAAGCATTTCTATGATGCTCGTCAGTTGTTAGCAGTTATGGATGGGGTTCTCCTACTAGCATTGAGTAGGGAGGCAGTTATTTGTCCTTAATAGAGATCCACTCTTTATGGGAGGCTACCCAGATTATGAGACAAGATTATATGCAGTTGGTAGCCGACAAAGATTATCTTATGGAGTGGGGCAGCATAGCATATGATGCATTATTGGTCGAGGAAAATAAGGTGAGTGAGCTTACTCAGCAGCTTGAGGTGACTTCTAAGATTCTTGTGAGTACGCAGTTAGCTTATGAGGAGTCACAATTTCATTTGGCTGAGATGACCATGGAGCTAGAGCATTTGCGGTCTTCACCAGCCCCTGACTCAGAGGTTGGTACATTGATTGTTGTTGGTGAGTACGCTCTTATAGTTGTAGCTAAGGAACATGTTGTTGAGGCTGACACACCGGTTCAGGATTTGGGAGTACCTAGTTCTGATGAGTTTGAGATACCAGGGGAGTCGAGTCTCCAGATTGATTCTTCTCACACAGATGACAGTGTGGTACAGTTCATTGTGCCACCTTTACAAAGGGATCAGTTATGGGATGGATTGGCACCATCTTTTGTAGATGGGATTGATAGTTTGTCGGTGCATGACTTAGAGCAGGAGTTGATCAGATATGCTGACCACAGTAGAGGTACAGTGTGTGGATTTTCCATACTTGGCATAGTTCCATTTGGGAGTTGTTACAGAGTTGGAGCGTGCCTTCCACATAGCATGGTGGAAAGTGTATATGATATTTGTGATCTTAGAGGTTGCTTGAGTTGCATTCACCAATTTGATTATGGGTTCCTCTTTGTTCTACTTCTACTGATGTTGCAGGTACTTGCATTGATTAACAGCAGTGCAGGGCATAACTACATTTGGGATCCAGGGGGATCGAGTGGTTCATTGTTCCGAGATTGCTTGGGGACAAGCAATTTTTGGAGGGGCGGATTGTCATGTCCCCTTTTTCGTGGACATTGATAGGCTTGATGATTAGCCTATTATGCGACCTTCGTAGGTTGATTGGATGGATAGAGGGTCATGATGGAGATTGGCTTGGCTTTGATTTACAGAATTCCTATAGTTGGCTCTCATTCAGGTTATTTTAGACACATTGGGCCTGAACTCCTATTATTTAGGGATATTTGACATACAGTGGAACACCCTTGTTTTGATATGGTCATGTGCAGAATCACTCCCTAGTTCACCAGCTTCAGACGGTTCGAGGATCCAACATGTATTGAGGGAGATATTAATATTTGATTGATTTAATCAAATATTAATTATTTGGTCTAATTTTAAATTAGATATTAATTAATTAATTATTTGGTCTAATTTTAAATTAGATATTAATTAATTATTAATTATTAATTAATTGGTCTAATTTTAAGACCCAAATTCTAATTTAAGAAGCCCAAGTTCTAATTTGAGGAATTCTAATTTTAGAACCCCAAGTTCTAATTTGAGGAAATCTAATTTTAGCAAGCACACCTTTGGAAGGGTATAAGAGTTCTCATGGGAGAGAGTTTGGATTAGCCATTGATGATTATTATTGATATTGATTCTTGTTAAGAAATTCTTCTATGAAGACTGAGCCAAGGGTTCCAAGATTCCATTTGCATTGAAGAACGTCAACTCTTCATTGTGTGCGATTCAGAGGTTGTGAAAGATCAGCCGATCTATTGCCAAATTGAGAGATAACTTCATACAGAAGCTATCACAGGTGTTTACAAGTTTGAGAGATAACTTCACACAGAAGCTATCTCAAGGGTTTATAGGTATGTTCATTATTTTGGGTTTTGATTCAAGAATTATCCAGATATAGATCTTTTGTATTAGCCCATAATTCTACAGATCATGATCAAGCATACAGGTTGTGCGATATCAACGGCCGTACGACTTCCATACAGATCCGTGAAAATCTGTACACATCTACAGAAAGTTCAGGGACCGACATCGGCGAACAGAGACCTACAGAGACCGACATCGGTCGACATATCACCGACGTCGACAAATTAACGACTACAGGTCGACTGATGACGGCAATATAACCGACGTCGGCAACTGTGTTTTTTTTACACAACAGGCCGAGACGTATCAGATTCAGACCAGTTTGTGGAATATTCAGGCTATTAAGGCCATACTTTCAATATTCTTTGTATACTTGATAGAGGATCTCTATTGTAAGCTTATGAGCAAATAAATAAGAATTTATACTGTGATTTATTTATCTATTTGAAGATATTTTGCAAAAATTTAGATAAGCAATTCGGAGCTTTTGTTTTGATATTAAAAGGGATATCATAATGGTATCAGAGCCTTATTTTCTATATATCAGAGTTGTGTAGAGACAAAAAGAGGCCTTAAGTAAGGGACATCACAAAACTCTTACCTATTAGTATATCATTGGAAGACCACTTGGAATAATCAAAAACTAATCATAGAAAAGGAATATGTAGTGATGTAAATCCAAACATTCAAGGTTAAGTTAGAAAGATCTACTGATGAAATATGTGTCTCCACACATTTTCTATATAAAGATTTGCTACCAAAATCAATCTCATTTTACTAGTTAGAAGGGTCATAGGATTACAACTATAGAGTCTTTATGCATATTTGTGTCCCTATTCATATTAATATAATATATTTTGAGAATATGGTTCTTACTCATTGAACTAATGGCTAATTTCATTAGATGGCTTGTTTCTACCACTATTGAACCCCCTCTTCATCTTAGTGCATTGTTTTGTCTTTTTGGTATCTTTTATTCCACTCTCAAAGAATATATATGGTTTACAACTATATGTAACCTTAACATATGAATATCATATTAAATACTCATGTGTAGTTTATTTATGTATTGTTACACATTTTGTTTGTTCATCTCATGATGACCAACCTAGATTATGATTTTGTATAAATCCTCCATTTATTCCTTCATTATTATCTCATTTAACCTCAATTTTTACAAGATTCTTCAACAAGTCCAAATTATTATCTATAGGAAAAAAATTATTTTAGTTTGTAAACTACATTTCCCATGGTGTGATATTTTCTTTACCTATTCTATTCCTCTCAATTCATACCTACTTCCACCATAAGTCTTCATGACCTTTTATATTAATCTAAGCCACTTTCACACATATTAGTAATCCGTAAAATTTTGTATTATTTTACATAATATATAGTGAATAAATCAAATCCTTGGGATTAGAAATTCCTAAAATATTTGGAACTTCCATATTGGTTCACCTTCCGATATTCAAGATAACTCTAACTAGTCTATCTTTTCTTTCTCAAACAATTCTCATTATTTTCACACACATTATAATCAAAACTCTTCATATACTACACCACTAACATCATCAATTGGGATAAATTCCCTTATTATGTCCTCTTCAACAAAAATTATTGTATTAGGTTTATATTGATTAAGCATATAGATGATTATAAAAATAATTCAACAATTTAATCTAATCTTCATGTGATATTAGAAGGTACTAAACCATAAATACCAATTATTTTTATAAGAATATATATGCTTAATCAATATAAACCTAATACATTAATGTATTGGTTGTAATCCAACATGTGTGTTGGTTGAATATTTTGTCTATCAGCATACTGGTTAACAAAATAGGTCTGATCAACCAAAGTAGGAAGATTAGTCATCCTAATGTGTAAGTTTATCACATCAGAAGGAGACTGCTCTCTCCTCTCATCAAGGGGAGGTTCTGTGTGGATATGCTATGTATATGTATAAACAGAAAATAATACTCAAGGGTAGGACAAGTCATCCATCTCTCTTTCTTCAGAGATGATGTATACAAAACAAAGGAAAAACTCAAGGGAATGACATACATCACTCCTCTTCTTTTAGAAGAACTATTCAACCATCCACAAGAATACTCCTAGAAATAAAAGTAGAATGTAACTGAGAGTATGGTAACCAGCAAATCGAGATAGAGCACAAAGTCTCTACCTAAAATGCTTAAGAGTAATATACAAAGGACAATGAAAGCTCAAAGTCTTTTCAAAGTCCTTTACACAGAAATAAAAATAAAACACACTGAAGGCAGCTATGGGGGCACAAAGTCTCTCCACAATTGATTCTTTAGGACACCTTCTTGACTAATTTTACCAATCTTGCTTGTTAAATTAATGGAACAGAAAAGATATCATAGCACAAAGTATGGAAAATTCCCTTGCTTCTTATTACAATAACAAAATATGATTAACACACTGAGCATAAAGTCTCAATGATGCCTCTCAATTTAGGCAGAGTTTCATTCAAATTGTCAAAAAAGAGATATTTTACAATAAAAGAAAGTCCCTTATATAGCCACTTCAAGAAGGATTTGGGAATAGTAATACATCATGATGCATTGGGAACTATTAGGAAGACAAGCTGGAACTTTAGGGCATTTTACCCATTTGATCTTCTCAATGTAGATAAAAAAAGCCACGTAATTGAAAGATTGCAACTTTTAATGTCCACCTAGCGGTCTGATCTTGTCTCATCATTCCTCCTTTTCTGGTTAATTGAATCGAGTCCTAGATTCATTCATTGTTCTACCTGTTCTCACTTTCTACTAGTTTTGGTCTTGAATTCTAGGAATGCATTCGGGTCTGTGAATTCAAAGGATCAATGGCTATTTCATTATCTTCAATTTGACGTTCGCATGCCCATCACTATGTTTCCAATGGCTAGTTAGATGTGTTTAATTTGACATCTTCAGGCACGTCACCCCTTGGTCTTCTTTCAAAATTTATCTTTTTTCTTGGCAATGATTTGTGTTGAGTCAGAATATCCCTTTAATTTGGCTACCGAGAGTCCCCCACAAGGGCACCTGCCCTTTGGGGTCCTTTGGTAGCCCTTTTCCTTAGCAGTCCCCATGGACAAATCCCCAGGCTTTCTATTTGAGACTTCCTTCGAGGAAATGTTTTCCATGGACATTTCCCCAGGTAAAATTCTTGTAGACAAATCCCCAGGGAAAATTCCCACAGACATTTGTCCCACAGAAAATTCCCATAGAAAATTTGCCTGGGGAAAATTCCCGTGGACAAAAGTCCACAGAAATTAGTTTTGTGAAATCTTTGACTGGTCTTCTGACTTTGCCTGCATTTTCTACTAAGAATTCTTAAGGACTTTTTATCTGAAGGAATTCCTTCAGATAGAAGTCTTAAAGAATTAAATGTTATCCAATTTAATTCCTTCAGATAGAAGTCTTAAAGAATTAAATGTTATCCAATTTTCAAATGCCTTAAACAAATCTAAAAGAATTACCTTTCGGCTTCCTTGAAAAATGACCCTTCCAAAGGGTTCTTTTATTGATTAAGTGTCTTCCACAAGGGCACTTGTCCTTTGAGAAGCCTCTTTCTTTTCTTGAACCACCCTTTGAACTTTAGCGATGAACCATTCTTGTTGAACCAAGACATTGAACCAATTGGTTGAACCAAAAATGGTTCAAGCCAATGGTTCAATGAATGAACCGACTGAATGAACTAAGCATTGAACTTGCCTTTGAACTTGCCTTTGAACTAACAGTTGAACCATCTTGTTGAACCAATTGGTTGAACCAAGACTTTGAACCAAAATGGTTCAAGCTAATGGTTCAATCGAATGAACCAAGTGAATGAGCTTGTTGTTGAACCTTGAACCCATTAAACCAAGACGTTGAACCAAGTTTTGGTTGAACCTACCATTGAACCTTTAACCCATTGAACCTATTGCTGGTGTTTGCCGATGGAGATTTCTTTTTGAACCAAGGCACTAAAATAGTCCTAAAAAATGACTAAGTGTTGAAAAACTAATTCTTTTGACTGAAACCATCTGCAGAAGCCTTTGAACCTGTATAAATGAACCTGCTTGTAGAGTCTATAGAAATAAAGTCTGTAGAAATCAACATATAAAACCCATTGAACTTAACTTGTAGAGTCCTTAGATTTTTTGAGAAACTTGGAAAATGAGGAATCTGAATGTCTAGGATAAATTCTGGAAATGGAAGATACAATTTTGGTTTGTAGAACCAAAATAGTTCAAATGTTGTCCCAAAAATGACTGCTACTTTTGGGGAACAACAACTAGCTCCAATTGGGGAACTTCTGTCAATTGAAAAATGAATTGAAAGGAGTAGAATCTAGAATCTCCAGTGTCTTCATGTGTACCATTGGGCTTTAGAGTCATGCTACCCAGTAATGAAAGGCATCAAAAAGAAAATAAACAAAACAAAATAGAATTAAAAACTGTACAAATATACATATATATAGAGGCAATAATATGATACTTCAAGAGTTGAAGTGTTTCAGATGCTACCCATTGTGGGGTAGAGAAAAGAGTGTGCCATCTTGCTATTTCAATAAAAAGCTATTTTCACCCATGTGCTGATGAATTATGAATGGACCTCTCCAAAGGGAGTCAAACTTTCCATGCATCCCCTTTGGTTCTCTTCTTTTGTCCCACAACAGGACTTGATCCCCAATCTAGAAATCATGATTTCTAGCCTTCTGATCAAAGAGTTTCTTTACCAAACTTTGATGAGTAGCAATTCTTTCTACCACCATGGTTCTCTATTCCTCTAGCTAAGTCAAGCACATGACTCTTTTATCAAGATAACTCTCATATGTCTGATCTTCAATGGCCTTTGCCAATTTCAAGGCTGATAACTCTAAGGTAATTGGTATCTCAACATTAATACCATAAAGAAGTTGAAAAGGAGACATACCAATTACCCTTTTTAGTGTGATCCTATCTGCCCATAGAGCATCAACCAATGATTTATGCCATGTCATTTGATTATCATCTGCTAGCTTTTTTATAATAGTTACCAAATTCTTATTATTGGACTCAGCTTGTCCATTCCCTTGTAGAAAATAATTAGAAGAATGAGAGAGCGTAGTTCCATAATGAAAATAAAATTGTGTAATCTCTTGAGAGGTGAAACAAGCTACATTATCAGTAACAATTTTGAGTGGAACTCCAAACCTGGAAATGATATTCTCTTTGAGGAAGTTGCATACAACTTTTGAAGTAGCATGCTTAGTTGGGATTGCTTCTACACATTTGGTGAAATAATCAGTTGTTGTAAGGACATAGTCATGTCAAGCACTTGAAGATGGGTTTATTTTTCCAATAAAATCAAGTCCCTATTGCTGGAAAGGTTCCTCTATGATTACTGGCTTGAGAGGCAGGGCAGCCAACTTGGGTCTTCCAACAAATTGTTGGCAAAGTTCACATTTCCTCACCCACTTATGTGCATCTTGGAAAAGAGTCAACCAATAATACTTGGCTCATAGAATTTTGTGAGTAGTCATAGGGGCAAAAAAATGTCCTCCACAGGCTAGATTGTGGAAAGATTTCAAGAGCTGAGTTTGTTGTTCTTTATCTACATAGCGAATGAAAACTCCATCTATGCTTTTCTTGTACAGGCCGTTATCCCAAAGGACAAAATTGGTAGCTTTCAACCTAATAGTCCTCCTTTCTTTGTAAGACAAATGAGCAGGACATTCACCATAAATCAAAAAATAGGCAATATTTGAGTACCATTCGTTGGTAGTGGAGACAAAAAGGACTGTTGGTGCATCTTCCACTTCAGCTTCTTCACGTTGTATATCTTCTAGCTTATTATCAACCATTAATTGGTAAAGGCCTTTACCTCTGACCAGCTTTGTCAGCTTGATATCTAGATCAAATTCTTAGATCTTTGCAATCTAATTACCTCTTTTTGTGCCAAACTCCGATTAAGTTAATATAGACTTGACTGTAGTGTTAGGAACTAAGGTAGTAGTATGTGAATTCAGAATATAGAAGCAAAAATGTTTAACTGCTTTTACCAAAGCATAGGCATGCTTCTCTATATTTGAATACTTTATTTCATGAGTTTTGAGAGGGCAACTCATGAAAGAGATAGGGGATTCCATACCTTCCTTGTCTTGTTGAACAAGAATCATTGAAAGAGTATTCTCAGATGCATAACTATATAGGATGAAATCTTTATGGTAATCTGGGCAAACCAAGGTAGGGGCTTGAGTAATAGTGACTTTGATATCTTGAAACGCTGATTTACCTTCTTTATTCTAGCTGAAGGTAGTTTTCCCTTTCATCATATTCATAATGTGTCTTGTCTTCTCAGCAAATTTAGGAATAAATCTCTGTAAGAAATTCACCTTTTCGAAGAAAGAGTGAACAACATTTTTACTTATAGGAAAATTCAGCTCTTGAATAGACTTGACTCTATCTGAGTCAATCTTTATGCCTTCTTTGGACACAATGTGTCCAAGGAGTTTCCCCTCTGTCACTCCAAAAATAGACTTCTTAGGATTCAAAGAAATACCATTCTTGCGGTAGTGCTCCAACACTTGTTGTAAGTGGCATACATGATCAAATCAATGCTTTGAAAATATAGTTAAGTCATCAAGATATACCACTATGAATTTGCCAATCTCATCTTTGAAGTTCATGTCCATAGCTCTATGAAAGGTAGCACCAGCATTTATTAAGCCAAAAGGCATTCTTTTATATGCAAATGTACCCCAAGGTGTGATGAATATAGTCTTGTGTTGGTCAGCTTCAACAACTTTAACTTGATTATAACCTAAGAAGCCATCCAGCATTGATAACATTTCTGATCTTGTTACTATTTGAAGTACTTGGTCCATGATTGGCAAAGGGTAATTGTCTTTCAGAGATGACTGATTTAGATTCCAAAAATCTACACAAATGCAGATTTCACCATTTTTCTTCCTTACAGGCACTATGGTTGCAATCCATATAGAATAATGGATTGGAAAAATAATTCTAACATTTAACATTTTTTGTATCTCAGACATAATAGTACCTAAAACTTTCAGATTGTATTGTCTAGATTTCTGCTTGTAGGGCATTGAATCAGCCTTGAGAGGAATGTGATGGTAGATTTCATCAAGCTTGAGATATTTTAGGTCTTCATATAAATATGCCAAGACATCAATGTATTGATAGAGCAAAGAAGTGAATTTGAATCTTTCTTCAGGTGTGCAGCACTTACCAATGTTGACCATCTTGGGATTTTTTTTGTTGGTCAGATTTACTTGGTCAAATCCCTGAGAGAAATTTGAATCTGTTTGTTGTTGTTTGACGAATCTATCATGCTTGTCAAATAACTTCTTAAGAGAAACCAGGCCTTTACAAATTTTATTTCCTTTCAGCTGTAGGAATTCCTCATTTACATCTGAACTAGATTCAAAAATAGATTCAGACTTATGAGATTCACTACCTTCAAAATATAGCTATTCAAAATTGTCTTTTCATTCCAAGAAACCAATGATTTGATGATCATCATTGAATATTTTCAAATGATCAGCATTGTTAGGAACACTTGGTCTATAGACTAGCTCAATGGTATATTTGGCTTCTTTAAAATCTGAATGAGGAACTAAGAGAGTACCTAAAATAGTAAGTGCATTAGCTCTATTATTGGACTCTCTGGGTATGGAAGAAATATTGAAAGCATTAAAGCTTTCAATTTGGTCCCAAATCAAGTTACGGTAGTGGTGTAACCTCTCATTCTTGGTCTGATATAGATTTCTCACTTGACAAACCACTAATTTAGCATCCCCTTTGGCATGAAGAAACTTGACGCCTCTTTCTTGAGTAGCCTTCATGCCCAACAATAGCGATTCATATTCAATTGTATTGTTAGTGTTGCTGAATTGTAATTTATAGGATGAAGGAAAAATATCTCCTTGAGTAGATATCAAGACAATTCCAGCTCTAGAATCAGTAGAGGAATAGCTACCATCAAATTCTAGAGTCCAAATTTCATTAGACACTGACTTTACTTCAGACTTTCTCTCATCAGAGATGGAGGGCTCTTTTTCATTTGTATATAAAAATTAGTTACCCATACCTATAGATTCAAAAAGGATTTGAGCTTCAAGAGCTGACGTCTTGGTAACTACATACCTTGCTTCCTTTTTAGGAATTAATTTTTTCATCACACCTTGGACAAGGATCCTTGCCTCAGATAGATCCATGTTCAGTTCTCCTCTTACGTCCTTGCAGAAATTTTGTCCAAGCAAAATGCCATAAGATGATAGGACGTTAGCCACCAAGATAGTCATCTTAATCCTCTTTTTTGGAAAGGTTGCAAATGCAAATTGGGCATCTTTGATTTGGCTCAGCAATGGTACTTGCTTGTTATCCATGGAGAAACATCTCCCAAATGTCTTGGTTAGTGTGAGACCAAGAGACTCAATGACTTTAGCAGGCATGACATTGTCAAATATGCATGAGTTTATTATATAGTTACTCAGCTTGTCACCATTGATTAATAGGGAAACATAGAAGGGTTATAATTTTTCTAGGAGCAACTAGAGGAGTAATGACTAGATTATTTGGAATAGGCATGTTCTTTGGAGAATCAAGAATTAATTTTTTCACCTTTTGTCCTACAGGGATGGTTTGATTTTTAACATATTGAACTAGCTTGTTCAGTTGATCTAGATTATATTGCAAGTATTCAAATTCAGACATCTGTATTTTTGTCTTTTTGACATGATCAATTATGTCAAATGGCTGAATCGAGCTAGGTACAGAGAAAGGTACTTCAACTTTCTAAACTTTAGGAGGGATGGGAGGTGGGTTGTTTTGTGAATTAGAAGTAGAAGGGGAAGACACAAAAGATGTATTTACCTTTTGAGTGATTATCGAATCTTTTGGTTGAAAAGGCAGATTAGTTCCATGCTTGACAATTATGATTGTTGGTTGTGGTTGCTCTTCTGTCTTCTCTTTATCAGCCTACTAGATTGATTGGTTCTTAGACTTGGTAAACACTACATATGATCCATCTGATGCTTCTCCTTTACTTTTGGGTTCATCCTGATAATTTAGGAAACCAATGTGGGAGTCACTAACTAATTCTTATTGATTGTCTTCAATGATATTAGCATCATTTTCTTGATTTAATTCAGGCTGGTAAGAGAATTTTGATTCTAATTCAAGGTATCCCATTGCTAAATTAGTTGGAGGAGCTTCCAGGGCAAGTTTCCCTTGTGGAGGAGGAAGGAGATTTTGTTGTCCTTGGTTTCTGGCAACATTGCCCTGATATGACTAATTTGGGAATGTCCTTCTATATGTAGGAGCAGAAGACATTCCTTGAGCCATTTGCTTTTTGAGAGCAAGCAACTCATTTGATAATTTTTGCACCATTAGATCTGTGGTGCTTGTAGATGCAAATTCAGAAGATGATGAAACTCTGTTTCTATTTGGATCTCTTCTTATTTTCCCTGCTAAGATGAGATCATCTTCTACTTCAGTAGCCAAAAGTTGAGCTGTAGTGAGATCTATTTGGCCAACACATCTCAAAAGGAAACTAACTTTTGATAACTAAGAATTAATGAAGAAACATTTAAGATTTTCATCTGTAGGTTAAGCAATGACATGAATTCTATTTCTCAATTTGTCAAATTTAGCTATGAAATCTCTCATAGGCTCATGTGGCTCTTTTTTCATCTATGTAAGTTGAGCCAGAAGTGTATATGCATCTTCTACAGGTTTGAATCTGGCTTCAAACTTAGCTTTAAGAGTATTCCAATCAGTCACAGATTGAGCCTGTAAATGGTAAAACCAATCTACAGAGCACCTTGTAGTGTTTCAACAAAAAGCATGACTACTACATCTTCAAATTCTACTTCGATTACTCCACAAGCTATACTGAATGCTGTAATGTGTTCATCAGGATGAACTTTCCCATCACCATATAATTTAGGGAAATTCTTCCTAAAACTGCATGGAAGCTCATGTAGAGGAGGAGTAAGATTGAGAGGACCAAAAGCATTACCCCAGGGGCCTTGAACTGCCATTATAGGATTCTAAAAATGAGGGATAACAAATCTCAAAGGGGTAATTATAGGCACAGCTTTATCAACAGTAGAAGTGGCTACTTCATCTAGTAATGGAGATCTAGCTTTAGTAGGATGGAAGCTCTTGGTTCGTTGGAGATGAGATGGTGAAGGAAACATATCAAAATCACTTTGCTATACCATCTCAAACACAAGATCAATGATACCTTTAGCCCTTTGGCTTCAAGTATACCTTGAATCTACTAGATTGTAAAATAAAAATGGAAAAGAATTGACCTCACTTCAGTTAAAGCTTGGGGCTTTAAACTGTGTGTTCTTTTCCAATTGGTGTGGAGGTGAATGGAATGGATAGACTATAAATGGATAATGGGTATTTCCCCAGCGGAGTCACCAAAAACTATTGGTTGAATATTTTGTCTATCATCATACTGGGAAACAAAATAGGTCTGATCAACCAAAGTAGGAAGATTAGTCATCCTAATGTGTAAGTTTATCACATCAGAAGGAGACTACTCTCTCCTCTCATCAAGGGGAGGTTCCCTATGGATATGCTATGTATATGTATAAACAAAAAATAATACTCAAGGGTAGGATAAGTCATCCATGTCTCTTTCTTTAGAGATGATGTATATAAAAAAAAAGGAAAAACTCAAGGGAATGACAGACAACACTCCTCTTCTTTCAGAAGAACTATTTATCCATCCATAAAAATACTCCTAGAAATAAAAGCAGAATGTAATTGAGAGTATGGTAACCAGCAAATTGAGATAGAGCACAAAATCTCTACCTGAAATGCTTAAGAGTAATATACGAAGGGCAATGAAATCTCAAAGTCTTTTCAAATTCATTTACATAGCAATAAAAAGAAAACACACTGAAGGCAGCTATGGGGGCACAAAGTCTCTCCATAGTTGATTCTTCAAGACACCTTCCTGACTAATTTTACTAATCCTACTTGTTAAATTAATGAAATAGAAAAGATATCACAGCACAAAGTCTAAAAAGGTCCCTTGCTTTCTTATTCCAATAACAAAATATGATTAACAGACTGAGCACAAAGTCTCAATGATGCCTCTCAATTTGGGTAGAGTTTCGTTCAGATTGTCAAAAAAGAGATATTTTACAATAAAAGAAAATCCCTTATATAGCCACTTCAAGAAGGATTCAGGAATAGTAATACATCATGATGCATTGGGAACTATTAGGAAGACAAGCTAGAACTTTGGGGAATTTTACCCATTTGATCTTCTCAATGTAGATTAATAAGCCATGCAATTGAAAGATTACAACTTTCAATGTCCACCTGGTGGTCTGATCTTGTCTTCATCATTCCTCCTTTTCTGGTTAATTGAATCAGGTCCTAGATTCACTCATTATTCTACATTTGCTCACTTTCTATTGGTTTTGGTCTTGAATTTTGGGAATGCATTCGAGTTTATGAATTCAAAGGATCAACAACTATTTCATTGTCTTCAATTTGATGTTCGTGTGCCCATCACTATGTTTCTAATGGCTAGTTAGCTACGTTGAATTTGACGTCTTCGAGTACGTCACCCCTTGGTATTCTTTTGACTTTTGAATTTTTGCTTGGTAATGATTTGTGTCGAGTCAGAATAGCCCTTTACTTTGGCCACCGAGAGTCCCTTACAAGGGCACCTGCCCTTTGGGGTCCTTCGGCAGCCCTTTGCCTTGGCAGTCCCCGCAGACAAATCCCTAGGCTTTCTATTTGAGGCTTCCTTCTAGCAAATGTTTATCATGGACATTTCCCTAGGGAAAATTCTCGTAGAAAAATCCCTGGGGAAAGTTCCCGTGAACATTTGTCCCGTAGAAAATTCTCGCAGATAATTTGCCAGGGGAAAATTCCTGTGGACAAAATTTCACGAAAATTAGTTCCACAAAATCTTTGACTGGTCTTCTGACTTTGCCTGCATTTGCTACTTAGAATTCTTTTAGACTTTTTGTCCAAAGGAATTCCTTCAGATAGAAGTTTTAAAGAATTAAGTGTTAGCCAATTTTCAAATGCCTTAAACAAATCTGAAATAATTACCTTTCCGCTTCGTTGAAAAATGACCCTTGCAAAGGGTGCTTTTATTGATTAAGTGTCCTCCATAAGGGCACTTGTCCTTTGAGAAGCCTCTTTCTTTTCTTGAACTACCACTTTAAACTTTGGCGATGAATCATTCTTGTTGAACCAAGACGTTGAACTAATTGGTTGAACCAAAAATGGTTCAAGCTGATGGTTCAAGCCAATGGTTCAATGAATGAACCGACTGAATGAACTAAGCATTGAACTTACCTTTGAACTAATAGTTGAACCATCTCATTGAACCAATTGGTTGAACTGAGACATTGAACCAAAATGGTTCAATCCAATGGTTCAATCGAATGAACCAAGTGAATGAACTTACTGTTGAACCTTGAACCTGTTGAACTAAGACATGGAACCAAGTTTTGGTTGAACCTGCCATTGAACCTTGAACCTGTTGAACCTACTACTGGTATTTGTCGATGGAGATTTCTGTTTGAACCAAGGCACTGAAATAGTCCTGAAAAATGACTAAGTGTTGAAAAACTAATTCTTTTGACTAAAACCATCTACAGCCTTTGAACCTGTATAAATGAACATGCCTGTAGATTCTATAGAAACAAAGTCTGTAGAAATCAACATATAAAACCCATTGAACTTAACTTGCAGAGTCTGTAGATTTTTTGAGAAACTTGGAAAATGACGAATTTGAATGTCTAGGACAAATTTTGGAAATGGAAGATACAATTTTGGTCTGTAGGACCAAAATAGTTCAAATGTTGTCCCAAAAATGACTGCTACTTTTGGGGGACAACAATGTGTATTAATCTCTCTAAACTTGATTCAAAAGAAACATTAATACCATATAATTAAGTCAAGGATAGGGTATCAATCGAATGAAAAAATTTACATTGAAACATTAACCTCACACACTGTATAATAGATCTTCACATAGTTAAATACGATAAATTATACTAGAGAAATTTAGCTCAATCACATTAAAAAATAAACATCAATATTAAGAACCACACACAGAGTCACTCTTCTCTAGGTTATATTACAAGAGGAATAAAAATACTTGATAGCTCATAAATGGACTAAATTCAACTATATTTATTTATCTTTTTTTTTTGGTTGTGTGTGTGTGTTTGTGTGTGTGTGTGTGTGTGTGTGTGTGAGAGAGAGAGAGAGAGAGAGAGAGAGAGAGAGAGAGAGAGAGAGAGAGAGAGAGAGAGAGAGAGAGAGAGAGAGAGAGAGAGAGAGAGAGAGAGAGAGAGAGAGAGAGAAGGTGGAAGAAACACCCATACCAACCAAGCTTCACTTTCATTCAAAGTTAAATAAAATATTTATATTTATTGATATGAAGAAGAGTTGAATGTGGATAATCTAGATAATTGGCTAGCCCAACTTTAGGTATTTTAGTTTGTATTAAATTAATTAGCATCAAAAAAATTCCTTTTCAATATAAAATTAAATAATCATTATTTAACTTGGTTTGATAGATATGTTCATACGTTGTTTTTGAAGACTCTTTCAACAAGTACTAAGTGGGATGAATTTAAAATTTTGAAAAATAAACAAAATTATCCTATTTTTAATGAGGAAGAGAGGTTAGTGTATTGGAAATACTTTAGGAAAAATCATGGACAAAGTGTGAAATAGTATAAAAGTGAGTTCTACAATAATGCATTGTTGGTCCATGTTTCTACATAAATTTAAGTTATTAAGGGATTTTATATAATATTATTTCCTTTTATGCCCTATATAGGAAACTAGCAACATACATGTTTCGTTAGCATTGAAACAGAGACACTTAAATCCAAATTATTAACTTTCTCTAGCCTATAATTAATGGTTAAATTCAATACTTAAAACTAAAAATGGTTATTTATGAAATAAGAAAGATAAATATTTGTTATCTTATTTGACATTTTGAGTCTTTTTATGTTTACTATATGCCATTTTTTATGATTTTAGTTTCAAAGGGAAAAATAACTAATTCCTACAAATCACACTTTTACTTCAAAAAAATGGACACTATTTTAAAAGAAATTAAAAAAAATTATAACCATAGAAAAGGCTTATATCTAAAAAATAGTGCTTAAATTGTAAGCATTCTTAGTTAAATACTATGAACACAAATAACTTTACAATACTCATAATTTAAAAAAAAAACCTAACTACTAATCAAATAATAAGGTTTGAAATGGCTATAAATTAATAGAATGAATTTCACTTATTGATTGCATACTCATTCATTTTTAAAAAAATCATAGCTTAAATTCTAGATGAATCAACGATATATATTATTAAATATAATTTATGGACAAATAAGTTCACCATATCTCAAATTATTAATAACATTTGAAGAAAAATCTAGTTCTTTTCAATCTATTCTTATTCAAATATTGTTGTTATAGTAGAGTGAAAGAAAACATATCTCAAAGAGATCTTAAAAATTGAGATCCTCTAAGTTTCAAGTGGAAGAGACCCATAAAGTCATAAGAGCTTAAGTAAGAACTTGTATGCATTGGTTTAAAATAGGAGATATATTCTCTAAAGATTTCTTTTCCCTTATCCATTCTAGAAGGGCTATTAATAGAATTAAACCTATCAAGGAAGTAAATTCTCAACTTACACAACTTATTGACATTATGAACGGTGTTTTTCATCACTATCATGGAGTCTTTTCATCCCAGGCTACCTCTCTAGAATGAGAAGTGGCTCTCAATCAATGTCTTTGAGTTATTCATTCTTTGGGAAGGTATTGAATGGGCTCAAGTTTCTAATAAAAAATCCATGTTTGTTAAAATTGATTTTGAAAAGGCTTATGACTGTATTGAGTGGCCCTTTTTTTGGCCATGTTACAGGCCCTTTGCTTTGGCCCCAAATTTATTTACATAGTTAATATGATTTTATAGGATGTTGGGGCATGTATTACCATCAACGAAAATCATTCTTATTGGTTTAAACTTCATCATTTCATTTGACAAAGATATCCTTTATCTCCTTCATTGTACATTCTAGCAACAAAGGGATTTAGCTACGTATTACCTAATTACACTTTATGGGGTTTGGTGAAAAGCTTTTCCCTACCTTAGTTTGACTAAAAGTTATTGAATGGATATTTTATGGATGATTCCTTTCTCACTCTCTAAGAGAGAGAAGATTCAATTAGGAATGTAATGGAATGCCTTCATATTTTTTGTTTGGACTCAAGATCATCTATTCAATGGAGAAAAACTCCATGTTATTTCCAATCTATGGCTCCCAAACCTCCTTGGCTAGAGGGAAATTAGTGGTAGTGGCTTATTCTAGTGGTTACATTTAAATTAATTGGCATACCTTTTGATTTTCAGTCTTATCCTTCTGATTTATGGTCTTATGTGGTGTAAAGGGTCAATAAAAAATTTATTTCTAGATCACAAATCCTTTGTCTTTAGCTAGCAAATTTTAGATTTACTGTAAGGATTTGGTAGCTATGCACGTTTATTACTCTTCTTGTTGGGCCCATTTTAATGTTTCTTATAGTAAACTAGAAAAAATACTAAGATATTTTCTATGGGATAATTTTGAAGGTCATAAAGGTTTTCATAGAGTTGCCTAGAACATATGTTGTTGACTTAAGGACGCAGATGGTCTGGGTCTTTTGTATATTGAAATTCAAAGCCTTACTCTTGGTGTTAAATAGATCATTATCAATCTTATTGGTGATAAATAATGGAATATTATTATTCACTATTATATTTATCAAGGGATCCCCTATGGCAAGAAAGCTTGGTAGGGCCTAGGAATTCATTCCTTTCTTTTCACCCTAGTACCATTTAAAATTAAGGGTACTTTTATTTTTTCAAAGTCTATGGAATGTATGGGAGAAGATATGCTACTTGTATATATGAGGGTTTCAATAATGTCCTCTTTATTAACTCCCATTCTCTTTGGTGTTTTCCTTGCTTAAATTTTTAGAATGTTCCCTTTGCCTTAGTCCCTTGGGTTAAAGGGTTAAGACTAGTCAGGGAAGGTGTGAAAAATGTAGGTGACCTTTTCTCCAAGGTGAATCCATCCTAGCTCATTTGGAAACAAATTTAGAATAACTTTTATTTAAGTAATTCATATGTAAAATCTATAACAAAAAATCAACGATCCATACCTGACAAGTATTTGTACAAGATAGTGGCTAGTTCCCTTGTCCCTTAGTGTAAAGATTAGCATTGGCCTACGTTCACTCCTTTCAATTGATACTCTCCTTGGCTAGGTTATAATTTTTTATCCCCTCAACACAGTCGATATTAAATTCTCAACTTCAAATGGAATATTCATTCCAGTCATGGGGTTTGGGCCAAGCATTTTAGCACTATGTGGTGTACTATCATTGACCCCAAAAAATATCATTTCCTCTAGTGTATTCTTTATTAGGGCTTACCCATGGGTGACTAGTTCAAACATATGGGGGTTTCAAATCCCATATTCCTAGCTTATTGATAACTTGAGAAATTTAAGAACCTTTTTTATTTTGCTCTCATGCAAAATCTATATGGCACTAGATTCATTCCCTCTTTTAACCTTTCTAACCTAAGTTATTTACATGAAAAATGTCTCTCTTGGGGGACTCAACTTTTCTTCCTATAGAATAAAACATATTTTGGTAGATTTTTCATGTTGATATTTTGTTTCAAATATGGAAAGATAGAAATTATGCTTGTTTTAATAATGAAGAGCTAAAATAAAGTTTTTTTACTAATAAAATTAATGTTTTATCTAATGTTACTCTTCATATTAAAATCCAGATTGATACATTTTTATTGAAACTTAATCATCTCTATTGTTTGTTTGATCACTAGGGAAATGCCATATTTTTGGTCAACCAATAATCTCTTGAGATACCATGTTTTAATTTGCCTCCCAAAGGGCTAGGATGTGGTGCATACCAAAAACATTCTAAAACCAGACATTTGAGTCTTTCTCTTCATCGATCACCACCTTGATGATCTTCTCTATAATGTGGTGATCTAAGTGGCTCTTCCATAAATGGAGGTAATTGTAGGGGTTGGGTCCCTCCTCCCTTGAATCATGATGGTGATAAAATTGGTTGGTGTCCTCACCCCCCAAGGTAAATTTATGTGATTGGATTTTTCAATCTCTCCTAAAATTCACAAAGATGATGTATTGGAAGATAAAAAAATTGATGATTGGGAGGCCTTACATGTGGAAGATTATCCTCCTACTCTGAGAGGATGGTGTGGTAAGCCTCGTGACTTACCATCTTCACTACCTCCCCCAGCTTCCATGTTTCTTGTATCTACTCAATTGATCTCTTTATTACTATGTGATCTTTTATTCTTTGTGCTTCATTGTTCTGAGCTATTGATGTGATTTTTTTGAGTGGTCATTTATTGACCATCTATTGGAATTTCCCTAGGTTTTTTCCCTTAATGTGACTTTATTCATGGGGGTGTGACTTTTCCACCCAATTATTTTTTATGATTAGAATTATGCTATAATCTTATTTTATTAACATATAGATATGCTTTTCAATTTTTTAAAAAAACTAGATCATTAAATAACTAAAGTGTTCTAGGCCTTAAAAATCTTCTCTAGTCTAAAATGTCATTTGGTTATTTAATCCATTGAAGTTTCCAAAACCCCTTTCCAATAATGTTTAATTATTCAAACTACCATATTTTTTAGAGGTTTCCTCAATGTAATCCATTTCCACCAACCAACATTTTCCAAGTCATTTTTCTAATTTTGAAAGGCCCATTTTAGTCTCCAATATTTTATGTTCAATGGATAATATGTTCCACATTTTGATCAAGATAAATACCATATCCTTCTATCATATAATAATGTATTCATTAACAATTGGTAACATAAACTTTGACTATAAGAAATAATTTACCCTTCATTCCTTGAATGGTTTTGGGAAACCTACTATCCTTATTTATCTTAAGAATTTATGATAAGAAATAAAAAAAATATGTCATGGGTCTTATCAATAAAAGACTCGATATTTTTTTATCATTTATTTAGGTTTAAACCTATTTAACCATTTTTTGGAAGTGTTAAGGATTGGGGGGATAGTATAATCAAATATGGAGTAAGTTATTGTAAAATCAAACCAATTAAATGAATTCATATTTATAATATTATGAAAAATATGTTGAATTTGAGAATATGATCAATATAAAAAAGTATAATTCCAAACAATCTTATGAAATTTACAATACGAATGATAAATAAATTTATATTATACCATGATGTGTATGAAGAACTGAAAGGTATATGTGAAAAATAGGATAGACTTATGTTTTTATTTAACTTGCCAATTTCTAAAAATTAGCTTTATGTCACCCTAGACACTATTATTGATGCTTATGCCCTAGTTTTGACAATTATATCTAGATCAAGACACAAACTCTTTTTTGTAACATCCACTAGTTCTTGTTAGGGTTCATTATCACCTTAAATGTTATTAATATATATTGTGAACATAGGTTCATATAATCAATCTTTTTCTCAAAACCCTAAGTCATCCTATTTGGGCATATCACCTTTTAAAATAGGGTTACTGGGATCAAGTTAATTTGAACTAAGCTCAAAGACCCATATATAAATTAGCGATACCTACATAGACATATACTATTAATTTGGCCTCATCTTGATATATTTATCCCCTTATGTGGGTTTATGTGTGAATAATTATGTAATATGTTGTACATGAGTGCATGTAGTAATCTAACTTATAACTTGACAAATACTTCTCTTGAATTTCTATTTGAATTATTCAAACCTATAAGAAGACTTATCCTCTGAATAATTTAGAAATAGAGAAGAATAGGGTGGTATAACTCAATTGTGCACATTATTTTTAGTAGTGTAGTGTGAACTTGAGAGGTGTTTGTTTGGTAATTTATATATGTATAATGAATGAGTTTTGATATGTATTTATACCACATATTTTGAAACTATATCATTGGAGGGAAATTTAAGACAAATACACTAACCCATACATGTCAAAGGATTTAAATTTTCATTATTTGTAAGGTAGGGACACTAGCATCGGATTGGGGATACTAGCATCAATACTAGTGTCCTAATCTTGATGTTAGTATATAATAGGGTAAAAATATGTTAAGGATTTGTAATTAGTTATGCATAATATGAATTAGGTTTTATGTATACTAAAGGTTACAGTTGATTTGGGTTATCATAATGTTAGGTTTAAACTATTGGATAATCAATTTAGGCATAATGAGATAGAAAATGTGATACTTTCAGTATTTGCATATTCATGAACTAAAAGGTTGAGCCATGATTGGTATTTTTAAATTTTACAAGACTAGTATATATTATAAAATTATATTTTATTATATAAATTTCCCCCTACTTTAATACATTAATGAATAAGGATGAAATTACTAGGTTAAAGAAAATAAATTCATACTGTGTTGTGTACAACAAACATGGCCTTTGCTTGAGCCCTATTTGAATTTGTTGTTTTTGTACCACCAAAAACTAAGAGCATGTTATAGTGTAATTCATGTATATAATATTAAAATTAAATATTTAAAATTCTTGAAAGTAAATATATCAAGGAAGGAATACACTTATGTGTTGATGTAACCATGTTTTAGCTTGGTACTTTGATTTGTGATGATGCTTCCTTATTGAATCAGTAGATAGAGAGATTCAAAACCAGACCTTGGATATGTGAATAGGAGAATTGGATTGTGATCATGCCCCTAATATAGTAAAAGAGTGAGTTATTCCTAGGCCATTAAGCACATTGAATCTCAATTGTAAAACTCAAATGTAAACATAATCTAGTCAATCTAGCCAAGGTCAACTACTGTAACCATCATAACTTGAAAAGGGGAGTAGTGATAAGGCCATTGATGGTGTTGAGTTTAAAATATACTAATCAATAAATACAATTACTAGAGATAGATAAAAGGCTCAATTAGTGTGTCTTGGAAATGTTGGTGCATCAATATGTGGTGAGAAAGGAATGAACCATGTTCATGACCTATCATCAAATATGTTATAAATAATGTATAATCTGAATATGTATTTATGATTTGGTGAATTTTAATGACATACATAGGTATAATGTTTCTCAAGTATAAATATATGTCAAAAGGTAACTTCTACTATGTAAAATATATATAATATCTATCTTAAATCTACAAAATTGTCTCACATTTGTGAAAATCGATGCAAAATGCATAAGATTATGTCCCACATGTATATCTGAATGATATGAACTACATCTAATTTTTTTACTTTATTCTAACTAAATGTGTGTGGAATCATGTATATATGGCATGCCACCACTAATATTTCCCCCATTTTTAGGTGAGGGGAATGCAACCTAGTATTCACCTTATCTCAAAAGGATAATATAACCATGTTAGATCTATAATAATAATGTAGTAAAGATTGATATAGGGGTATCATGTCTAGTTATATGTATCAATGATTATCATAGTATCCAATCAAAAAAAGACCTAAGATGCATGATATGGATCATGGAAATGTCTAGGAGAAACAAACACAAGATTAACAAACAAACAAGCACACACATAAGAACCGTCAATTTCACACAAAAGGGATTTATGGAGACCGAAAACAAGGTGCATGTTCAAATTCCACACACTCAAATGGATGACATGCTTAAATATATTGACAGTAAAGAGACAATACTCATAGGAACTATGATAAAAAAAAAGGAACATGTTCAAATATTTTAGAGTTATAATTAGATATAAAATAATAAGTACCCTCAAGTAAGCCATGTGAAAAAATTAATAAGTGAAAGATATAAAAAATTAGCATAAACATATCATACCAATCCATGCATACATATATTATAAAAATGTCATAGAAAATAGCATATATATCATACTATGTTCAATGTAATCATGATTATAGACATGTGTAATCATTAATATATAATATTATCATGATAACTTAGAGTGATAAAATAATGTAACATGTATGAATCATGATTAGTGAAGTAGACACAATGTAGTGTGTCATGCAGGTGGAGGAAAAAGTCCAACATATACATTTTCATGTATCATGTATCTATTGTATGCATGTATCATACTCAAGTTCCCTTAAAATATATGTTTGTATAGAAAGGAAATGATATGATATCTGCTAGCATAAATTAAATATCATATATGCAAAAGATAGTAAACATGTAGATGCTAAAGTTTGTTTTATTTTTGATTTATTTGATTGTTGTTGTATTATTATTATATTATTTGTTTTTTTTTTTACATATTTAAATTTAGGAATGAGAACAATAGCTGAGGATTATGTATGTGTGTGAAATCTTGATCTATAGAATATGTGATACTCTGCTTGTGCCTCATAGGACTATGTGGTCATGAAGCACTTGTATAATCTATAGTGTTTTGTGGAACCCATTTAATAGTGATATATGATGTTTTTAGTGCAATTATAATTATGGTTATTTTTACCCTCTCTAAAACATGTTGATATGCTCTTAGTAATTAGTCAGATCATTAAAGTGTAGATGAGGGATCTATGGAGTCCTCTATGTATATTTTGTGTAATGGCCTCTTAAGTATCAACTACCTAGGAAAGGGTATTTCCTTTTTCTTATGCTATCACTCTTGATTAACCTTAATATGTTGTATAACTAAATATATTAAAACAAACTTATATTTATTTAGTGGATGCTCATACTCAATCCTTAAAATTATGATTACCCTATTGACATGAATATACTTCAGACATCTATGCATTATGGAAGGTATTGCATAGAGATTATGAATCCAATTTCATCCTAGTATTATATCAAAGACTCTTACATATGGTATAAGTAAAAATGTTATGGTCACATGTGTTGGACCAACCTATAAAGGGAAATCAATATCATCAAGAACCTATTTCACTTTCCTATTCAATGCTTTGAGGGTTATTTTATAAGGGCATAAATTATCATGTGTATATCCTAAATATGAAATTAATTTCATGGTATATACAATATAACTTAAATCATTATCAACAATAATAATGCATATAGTTTGATGATCAGTATTTGCTCTATCAAACAATGCATGAATATCTGAGTCATCATCCACAATTTCATTGTCATAAAATGTAATATAAGGCCTATAAACTATAGGAGGTGTTGTGGATGTTACTGTTATAATAATACCTGATAATGGGTGTCCATGATGTGATGGACAAGGATGTACATTATATTTCATTTTCACTTTTAGTGTTTCCTCATAACAATCTTGTAAATATTTTTGAATAGAATATGGTTTTTATGATCACTCAGTTGTGACCTTAAATTCTTTAAAAGTTAATCAAAGGTAATTTATTCACTATACATGAGTTCTTGTATTTTATGACTCTACGTGTAACATCTATTTGTAGAATTCTTGACACATTGGTGATAATCAAAATAAGCATTTACATCATATCCTTTTTTTATAGGTTGACTCGTATCAACCTCTAAGGAAGGAGGGAGAGATATGACATGACAATATGTCATATATCATCAAAATATTTTAAATTATTACAGATAATAATCTCATGTAATTGGGAAAGCAAAATTTTCTTAAATATATCTTGGAGATCTTTCTCTGCCATTGGATTTGTCAATTTGGTGATCATTGTCTTTTACCTCAAAATATATTCATTGATAGGCTCATTGCTTCCTTGCTTGATTCTTTAAATTTATGCATTTGGTATATTTTTAGTGATGTTCATTTAATATGTGTGAGAAAATTATATGATAGAGGTTTTAATGCTTTCAATGATTATATTAGTAAATCATAGAACCATCTTAAAGCATAGTCCTTTAGGCTTATTTGAAATAATTTTTTCAAAATTATATCATTGGAAATATAATCAAGGCATGCTGCATAGAAATATTAGAGATTCTGTTTAGGATCATGTTTTACACCATATAGTGTGGAAATGGGCATTAAAAAACTAATTGGTAGAGGTTACAAAGATATCTCAAGTATAACAATATTATGTGATACATATTATGAATCAATAGCATGATTTTAAGTTTAAATAATTTCATCAATATTTATAGCCTTAGATTCCATAATTTGAATAACTATGAGGAAAGATTGAATAGTAGATCTTGTGGGATTAAGATTTGATGTTTGATATAGTATAAAAAGATGTTTCAAACATTTATTGTGTTTATGTAGGCATTAGAAAATGTATTTGAGTTTAAGTATTAATTGTTACCATGGAATCTATGTAGAAATATGTGTTTGATCCCTAGTGAACAATGGATTGAAAACGTGCCCTATTTCCCCACTAGATATAATAATCAATGGCATGCTCGAGGGGAGGGATAATGATATTGAATATGTAATAGTACCACATAAATATTTACCATCACTATATGTCGATGTATTAGCCTTAACATGATTACCAGTTTCATCTCATGTTATTGGAGTGTCCTCAAAGACTAAACTAGATCAAATGGATGCACCAGTTCACTAAACATGAGAAAATAAAACATATAAGTTTGGGAAAGAGTCAATTAATTGAAAAAAAGATGTTAAAAGTTATTAAAATCAAACACGAGAGAAAATACACAAAAATAGGTTCAATAACACAACATTCCACTCAACTAGATTGAAATAAATCACCAAATAAGATGTACACAAAGTGAGGTGAATGTGTAACCTCCCCATATAATATTGGTAACCCCCACCTATAATAGTGGTAACCTCCATTCTTTAAATAGTCAATCTATCAAAGGAGTAACACATATAGCTAAAATATGATAGTTAAGTGTAATTATATATGAATAAGTACACCTAAGAAATATAATCCCAAAATTATGGGAAAAATCCATGTATGTGTAGAATAGCCTAATAAACTAAAGAAATAAAATAATATCCTACACTAACAACCCCCCTATAATCATAGCTTAGGTGGGTAAAATAAATAGGTCCTAGTAGCAAGGCCTAATTAGGTACCCATGTACCAAAAAAATCTCATAAAGTGGAGTAAATAACAAAACCCATAGGAAAATAACTCCTACCAAAAGAAAGAAAAGAAGAAGAGAGGGTTAAAAATCCCCACTATAAACTACAACTGATGTAACAACCCTATATGGTATAAAATATGGTGTATGTGTTCCTCCAAAAAGAAGAGAGAGAAGGCCAACATAGAATGTCACATGGAAAATGTTTTAGTAGGCCCTTTTTTAACAAATGATGTCTCTTCCTTTCAAAATAAAGAGACCTTAAGGTATCAAACTACTATTTCCCACTCAAGTGAAATGTAGGTAGGAATAAAGATGTAAATCTTTGGAAAATTCTCAAATGTCTCTAAGAGCATGCTCAAATATGTTAAAATTTGATAAGGAATGTTGGCCTAACTATGAAGATGGTAATAAGGAAGTATAAAATGAAGGAGAGAGAGGAGGGTTTACCCTCATTACATCTAGAGACAAATGTACAACTTTGATAAAGCTATCATTCTAATATAATACAAATGTCCTCAATGGTGTCATCTAAATCTAAAATGTGAGACTCTATAGACAAATAATATATGTTTGGTATAAAAGTGTCCAAACAAGGTGAATTCAAAAGACATATAATCACACTTCAAATAATCATTTTAATCTATTGAAGGAGTAACTCTAAAATCTATAGTAACAATAGAGCAAGGTGAAACCTTATTATGAACACTAGAGGATGAATCTGTCAATGTTAGAATGTAAGATTCCTCAACCGTAGATAGGGCATTTGGAGAAGGAGAAGGATCAATATCATCTACATTTGAATAGTCCTCTAAGGAAGCATCACTCTCATATGTAGAATCAACATATGCAATTGTCCGATGAAGGTCCAAGTAGTGAAAGGAAACTCAGGTTACTTAATATAATATAGAATATCCTCATAAATAATGACATATTAGTCCATAGGAAATTTTTTTATGGTTAAACAATGCATGTTTCTATTAATCATAATTTGGCTTAGAAACAAGTTCAAGGAGAAAGGGTAGTAGATCATGCTCAAGGAAATGATTCATTGTCCTATTTTTCTAGGATAAATAGAACTCTAAATTTAGCCACACACCATTAAATTTAAATTTTAAAAAAAAAAAAAAAAAACCCAAAATCCATGATGAAACTCCCTATAGTTAATTTTCCATCAAACCCCCATATAATTTGGCACTTTATAATTTAGTGTGTTTTAAAAAATAAATGAGACCTATGGATAAGGCATGGAAAATAATTAATTTTTAATAGTAAAACACTTAATTATGAGCTATTAATAAAATTTTATATCAATCTTAATTTTCCCGTCATTAATGGCCCAAATTAGTTAAAGTTTACACCAAATTTAAATGTTCTTTATCTAAAAATATAATTTCAGTCAACTACAACAATGGGAATTGAACTAGTAACCTCTCCCAAGGAATTACAAAGTCTTGACCAAGTCTACTACTTGTACACACATGTAACTTAAATTAAAAAATAAATTAAGGATAATATTTTGATCAGGATATTTAAAAATAATAACAAACATGCTTGATTTTTAAATATTTAAGGCATAAAAATAAGAGTTTGATCAATGACTTAGCTTTATGACTAATTTGTATGGTGGCCAAAATAAAAAATAATTTTGAGAAGTCAAAATTTGGAACCCTTGGCTTAATAAAATAGTCATGTGGCTACCATTGGAGAGGTATGGAAGTCATAAACTTCAGATTTGATGTGCCCCAACTAGAGAATGAAGCACCCATGTGGAGCTGAACATAATCATGCATGTTTTAGTAGTTTTGAGAGGTTGCTTGGTATAGATTAAATGAGAAAGTGGATTTAATTTTATGTGACTACCAAATAGCAAGTGTAACACTAAAAGGGAGATTCCTAGGGAGATATTCATGCTTCCACATGTATGAAAATGAATGATGTGTCATAGGTAAAAATGTTATTTTTGTGGAATACACACATTTGGACCAAAACAATCCCTATAAGAAGGGGCACCAATGTGAATGACCATGACAATATACACACAGATCAATCTAGATGAGTCAACTGTTGGAAAAATCTAAACATAGATCAAAATAATGTAAATTTTAAAGGTTTCAAGAAACCCATATGTAATCTTGACACCACAAGAGGAAGCACCCAATTTAAGAGATTTAAAATCGATGTTGATTTCAATGCCAATTAACCATGTTAAATCTTGAGATCATGCCCATGTTTGATCTTGATGTAAAATACTTCCCTTTAGAGGTTCAAAATGCTATAGAAAAGAGTAAAGTTCCACCACTAAGCAAAGCATTTACCCCAAGGAAGTGAATGAATGTTAGTATCCACACCACATGTCTACAATACCGAAAAGACAACCACACCACATGTTTGTCAATGCCCATAAAGACCATTAAATATAGTTTTGTTTATCACACACCATAAAACTAACATTAACACTAAACCTACACAAAACACACCTTCTAAAAAATAGTAATACCCCTATTTTTAGAAAAAAAATGCCCCATATAATATTTTTAAGGAATTTTTAACAAATCATGAGGTTTTTGATATTTTTTACAAAACACCCTACAATTTTTTTGTAAACCTTATAAAAATTACTCAAAGTAAACTCAGAATTAAAAAATAACAACAAATAAAATAGGCATTTAAATACCATAATGGATCTAATACCTTATCATAGTGTTCTCCAAGATTGGACTAGATCAAATGGATATACCAGTTCACCAAACATGAGACAAACAAATTCATAGGGTTGAGAAACAATCAAACAATTATACAAAGTTGGTTTCAAGTTGATAAAATAAAACAAGAGATAAATTTAAAAAGCATAGATTTAATAACCCAACATTCCACTCGAATTGACTGAAATAGTTAAAAAAATAAGATGTATATATAAGGAGATGAATGTGTAACCTCCACTTAGAATAGTGGTAACCCCCACCTAGAATAGTGGCAATCTCCATGTATGGAATAACCTATCAATGGTCAATCGATCAATTAATCTAAGGAGTAAACCCACTAGATAAAATAGGGTAGCTAAGTATAATTCCTTATGACTAAGTACACCTAAGAAAGCATATCCCAAAAGTATAAGAAAGCTTCATGTGTGTGTAGAATAACCTAATAAATTAATAAAAGGAAAATAATATCATATACTAACACATGTATCATAAAATATGCATCAATTAATTCCTAATTTCTTTTTAGATGATTAATTAATTCTTCCTTACCTTTAGTTCAAAAATGATATTTTTATTAATATTTACCATTTCACAAAATTATAAAACTCTAGAATGATGAAAACCCTAGGGCAAGCTAAATTTTTCCCATGAAGACTCAGAGGTCAAGTTCACCAAATGTTTAACCATTTTATGGAAGTGTTAATGGTTTGGGGGGATATCCTAATCAACTACAAAGTAATATATTCCAAAAGGAGGCTAATTAAATGAATTCATATTTATAATATTTTGATAAGTATGTTAAATCTAAGATATGATAAATATAGAAAAGTAAAATGATAAATAATATTCTAAATTTAAAATACGAACGAGAAATAATAATGATATCATACCATGAAACACAAGTATACCTAATTGGTACATTTGTAGAATAAGGCATACTGATGTTCCACCTTGATTCGTCAGATTATGGATAATAGGTTTGTGTCGGTCTAGTCACTATTATAGAGATATGAACATTACCATTTATGCTTATGCCATGATTTTTATGATTATATCCATCTAAAGATATAGAATTTTATATATAATAACCACATATGCATGTTTGGGTTAATTATCACATTGTAGGATATTAGCTCAAATTGTGCAAATAGGTTCCCAAAATTAATTTTTTGCTCAAAACCCTAAGTCCTAAATTTGGGTATATCACCTTGTAAATCAAGGGCTAGTGGGATCAAGAAAATTTAAGAAGACCTCAAATACCCCTATATCAATTTGATTTTCCTACATATCCATATACTCCAAATAGGGTCTTAGGTTGATGTAGTTATCCTAATTTTTTTGGGTAGCATGTGAATAATTGTGTGATATGATTTTTAGAAGTGCATGTAGTGATATAGCTTGTAACTTGACAAACAATACTCTAGGTTTGATATTATAATGCTTCATAAATATAATAGGATTGATCATATGACTTATTTTTAAATAGGTAAAATAGGGAAATATAGCTCAATTTTGAAAACTACTCTATGAAGTGTAGTGTGAGCTTGAGAGTACTTAGTCATTTCTAGATGGATAATGAATGACTTTTTATTTTTTTATACGAACCAATATAAATTATCTAATGCAAGGGTTAAATAAGATAAATAGGCTAACCCATACATGTTGAAATATTTATAATTTGATTTTTTAGAAGGCAAGGACACTAGCGTTGATGTTAGTGTCCTAATCTAGATGCTAGTATCCTAGAGGGTAAAAATTTGTTGAGTATCTGCAACTATCTCTATAATGTAGAAATCAAGTTTTATGAATACTAAAGGTTAGAGGTGATCTAGGTAATCATAATGTTAAGATTAGACTATAAGATAATCAATGTAGGCATAATGATACGGGGAACATGATCCTTTTAACAATGAAAAGGTCATGAACTAAAACTTTGAGATATTATTGGTATTTTTTAAGTGTACAAGACTAGTATGTCATATAAATTTAGATTTTAGTATCTACACAACATTTTTTCATTCAAGGCATCTATATAATTATTTATTAAAAAGAGAACCATTTTTTATTCAAATTTATTGAACTCTGCAGGTGTATTTTTTTGGATTAATCAATGATTTCAATCATTTTCTTCACCTTAACCAATTTAATCCATTTTCCATTCAACATATCTTTCACTAATTTCACTTGAGAAAAACATTATTGTCAACTTAAGAAAACTCAAAATAACCTAATTAAGGTAGACTCAACATCATAAAGTAATTTTCATATATATCGTTTTATATAAATAAAATCCTATGAGATATCCTCAACTTAAATTATTTTTCCAATTCTATAATTTTCTACCTATATTTTTAATATTTTTGTGTGACTTGGTCAACAACTACATCTTTGAAGGTTTTTATAAATGAAATAGTAATGGGTTTATTTTTTATTTTAAGTTATTAAAAACATTTCTCTAAGTAATTTTTATCTCTTATCCTCATCTCTTCCTCTTATATAAACTACATCTATATTTTATAATGATATTTGAGCTCCATATCATGTTCTTTAGTAATAACCATATTTAAATTATTTTGTTCCTTATTCTCAAATTAAAATATGTTTCTCCAACTTTGCCGATAAATTCTAGGTAGACCTTTGAATGCACTTAATTGGGTTTAGATATAAATTGAGCCTCTAACCATACCCTCAAAAGTAAGACAAATTTGGTAGACTCTAGTAATATGATAGATCAATTAGGATATAACATCAGGAGTTATATTTGTTGAATGTTTTGGAATACATCAAATTGAATCCATTGAGTCATTAATAGGGATATGGGTTATAAATGTTGGAATTGAATCAAAAAAATAAAAAAAATGAATAATGGGAAGAAATGTAATTAATAAAATTAATTATTTATTTATTTATTAAAACCTTTTGACATTATAATTTCACTCAACACATTATAAATAGGGGGACTATCAACAACATAGAATTTGATGGTTCAAAAAATAGGTGTAAATGTTGATATTTTTGTGCCAAAAAAACCCAAACACCCTATGCCTTAGAGGAGACCTATAAAAAAATTGATAAAAACTCCAAAATGGCCTCATTACCATTTTCCAATACCCAAGTGGAAACTAGAGTTTTTTGTGCACCTTGTAACTTTGTAAAGTTGTAAAGTGCACCTAAACCTCCACTTTCCTACTTATCAAGTCCCTAGTGGGAATCAAAAATCACATTATAATTTTCAAGTTTACAAAGTTGTAAACTATAATCTAGATTCTTCTTTCTTATTTTCATTAAGATTAATTGGAAACTATAATTCTCATTACACTTTAGAAATTTACAAAGTTACAAAGTGTAATTTGAATTCTACTTCCCATTTCCTAAACAACCTACACCTCCAAAACCACTACCAAAGCAAGTGGAAAGTAGACAATGGTGAAAATATTACAAATTTTCAAACTTGTAAACTTGTAAGGTGACTCTACTAACTTACTTTCCTATATATTTATCCATCTACTACCATTGACCAGTATGATTGGCATTAATTGTAGGTTTTGGTATATAATTTAGGCTTTAACATAATTAATTAAACATTATGACCAAATCTATTTACCTCTAAGAGATATTACAAACCAGATATCAAATCCATGTGATTCTATGACCTAAACCAGACCTCCATCATCGATAAATGCAAACACCAAATCTATCATTTTCAGAACCCTATATGTATATCCCTTGTATTCACCTAGGTCACCTATATTTTCCTTTGATCTATTTTATGTCAATTTACACCATTGATATTTTTATAAAAGCTTAGGGTTTTCTTTTCATAATTAGGGTTTTTTTATCAAAATCTTATTAAAATGATAATTTTTTACCTTATATTTCTCATAATTTCATGTTTTGCATTCATTGTTAAAATTGTCCAGTTCTTTATTATCATACTTAGGGTTTTCCTAAAATTTGTCTAAATCTAGGTAGAGTTCCATCCTACCTTATCAAACTAAAAACTCATGGAAAATTTAACTTGAGAAACACATAAAATATCCACTCAGATCTAGGTGGATATCCCCTTTATTTTATCACCTTGAGTTCCCATTAGAGATCTGACTTGTAATTGTAAACCATAACCCATCAGACCTTTGGTTAGACTTTGCAAAGTGTTATTTCAAGAAAAAAACCCACTGAATCTATGTCAAGTTATACTATTTCCATTTCATACCATATTATTTTTAGAGAAATACCCTTACAAAATCAAAACAAAACCCTGCCAAGTTAAAAGAAAAAATCTTACCTATAATTGTAAACACAAATCTTGACTAGCTCTATATTTTATTTCCCTTACACATCTTCCCATTACATATGTATGAAAAAGAGATGAATTTAAAGTAAAATGGACTTGGTGTCCCTTAAAACTTGGCTTCAAACATCAATGAGATAATTGACACATACTTAGGTCACATAGACCTAGAAGACTTCTAGACCCGAGTCAATATAGAATTAAAGAATGACTGGATTTAAAGCATCTACGATATTGGTTTACCTCAGGCTATAGCCTTCCCATTATTATTATAAATCTTTGAGCTTATGCTCACCATGGTTAAACATTATGATGCATAGAAGAGAGAAGCAGTGAATTATAAAGGGGATAAATTTTTTAGCATGGATCCAAATTTCATTAAAACTATGTTTCTAATCCTATATTTTGAAAGCTACACAGATATTAGTCTCGAATTCTCCAATAAATTATATTAGGATAATAAATTAGAATGTGCCTAGATTTTAAACAAATAATGGTTTAAAACCCCTAAATATTTATCCACAAGAATGCCTAAGAGCCTAACTAGGATAGAATTCAAGGATGAGGTGGGGGACATCATTGTGCTCTTGCATATAATTACAAGAAGCCAAAATGTAAAATAATACCAAGATTATATGTACTAGTATATTTGGGTAATATAATATAATAAATAGTACATTCACTTAGACTAATTGATCAGTGATTCCATTCATAGATAATTAGTGAAGGTTCAAATTGGAGGCAAATATTACATGACCTCTTACCTCATATATGATTTAACAAAAGGGATAGTATTCCTAGGATTAAATAAAGTGCTAGATTAGATTAACAAAGTTTATAAATACTATCCTAATTTCACTTTTGAGGGGATTAAGCAAAAATTCAAAAAAATTAATGATTCCTTCATCTACTACATCATAACCATTTTTGAATAAGATCTAGAGAGGATAAGGTTATTTGATATTATAATAATAGAAATAGCAAATTGGGGATCATAATTCATCTATTTCCCCACATTTTCATACATTAGAGTTGGTGCTTTAGTGGGTGTCCTTATACCCTTCCTATATATGTTAGTGATAAGTGGGGCTTAATGGAACTTGTAAGACAACTAGTTTAAACCCACAAGTTATTATCAAGCAGGAATAAAATAGGCATACAGTTCCCTATCAGTATAGGGAGATATACATTCCCTTCCTTGTCTAAGTCCAAATGTGAAGAATCAAAGATGACTCATATGACTTTTATAAATCTCAATGTCAAGCCTTGTTATGATGTTATAGGTTATGTTTCCATCCCATTGGGTTCCTCATATTCTAACATTCCCTTTTATGAAGACTATTGGGAGGGTATATAGGATGAGCAAGATGTTAGATTGAGGGATTACTCTAGGATGACTCATGAACAAATTACTAACTATGATATGGCACTTATTTTAGAAGATTTGATTGATGAGGAACATCTAGTGGATAAGGTGTATTATGATAATCATATATACCTCCAACTCCTTCCTCGAGTCAAGTGGTCTACACCCAAATATTTCTCCTTACTAGACATAACAACCCTAGTCATCAATGGGACCTTGAACTAGTTAAAAATAAAGGGGTGAATATAAAACAAGAGAGACTTAATATCATAGATAAATTCAAAAATGAAAAGTATAAGGGTGTAGTAGCAAAGGGTTCTAGTAATGGTACTGAATAAAATTAAGTGGTGGGGCCAATTGTCTCACACAAAGGTAATAAAAATCCAAAGGCCAAAAGGGCCACTTCTAGAACCCATGTTTCAGAAGCCCAAAAATTGGATCAAGCATTGCCAGTTTCTACAAGGAACACAACTATAGTAACCCCTCTTCTTATTTCTACCATTGAACAAATGCAAGTAATTGCAACTACTAGTATTCCTATTTCTACTAGCCTACCAATGCAAGTAATTACTCCATCATCTAACCCTCTGATGCAAGTCATGCCCTTAACAATGAGCCAATCAATGTAATTGGTTATCCCAACTCTAGCTTCACCTCCATCTTCTACAATCACTTCCACCTCATTCTATATATCCACTATCACCCCATTGATCACTAACACCACCCAATAGTACATGGTTATTAACTTAATAATTTTGATTATAGCCCCACTATCCATCATAACCACTAGATTGTAAAAATATCTATCTTCATCTTCCTTCACACTACCCACTAATTCCACTCTACCCATTCCCACTACATTGATAGATTATTTTTTTACCTTGGATACCATTCTTCCATAAGTTCCCTTGTTACCTCCACACATGCTTACCTATCTACCTATGTTATTCCTAGATTTGACACCCCTTGTAAGCTCATCCATTCCACCCATCCATGTATACTTGCCTTCTTCCACTGTCACCTTGATCTAAGATCTAACCAATGAGGTGGAGATAGAGAGTCTCACTAACACAACTGTGGCTAGTCAACCCATCATTGGGGTATAAATATTCAAATCATCAGCTGAAGACTCAATGGTAATATCAGTGGTAAACATGGTACTTATTATAGTAACTACCAGTGTGGAATATTTAGTCATAGAATCATAGGTAACATTGGCCATTATCATAGAACAAAATTCATTGGTAGCTACTCTTTGTTGGCTTACTCAATCAGTGACCAAGAAGAGGAAACAAATGGTATCTCCTAGCACCCTATATTTTTGTCTATTAGAAGCATCAAAATTACCAAAGAGAGGTCACAAGGCCATTTTAAATATCTCTTATGATGAAATAGGAGAAAATTATGTGGAGATAATAGCTTCCCAAAATAACAAATATAAAGAATATTTAATAGTGGGGGATTATCAGATATCTAAACTACACCTTGGTCATCCAATAAGAGAGGGATTGAAACATGATTTTTAGACAAGAATAAGTTCTCTCTTTGATAAAATGGATAGTGATAAGGTCACTAAGGATGAGTTTAAGAACAAGATTAAGCAGTTGACAATCTCCTTAATAGAGGTCATAAACCTAAAAAATCCACTTGAATCCACCCAACCAACTAAATCTCTCTCAATTCCCTAATAAGTAAACATTTGATGCAATTATAGAGATTCATTTAATGGGTAGGGATACAAAAGATTGGACCAAATAAATTTTCACCAAAGGAAACATGGTGATGGGGTTGACCATGGATAATTATAAGACACTAAAGGATGACCTAGCATCTCTAAAAACATAAATCAATAAATATGAGGAACAGTTTGAAAGGCTAAAGCTCTACTTTTCCAAGTTTCAAGCCATTGATCAAATAGAAAGTGATAATTTCATCTCTATAAAGATAATCAAAAATCCTTTGGAGCTTGATAAAATGGATAGGGTAACCAAATTTAGAATTAGAATACTTAGTGAAAATATTGATAAGGCCAAGAGCATAAGTGACAAGGCCATAGATGTAATGTATGACATTGAATATTTAATTTATAAATTGTCATGTGACATAGTAGATTACCAAGATAAGCCTCTTCCTATTATACTTGTCTAAGATAAACTCAAAGAGGTGATTCAAATGGAGTCAACACATGACACAACTTTTAATTTGAATTCCATCTATCAGTTCATCAAGTATCATAATACACTTGATCAGATGGGTAAGGATATCCAAATTTATAGAGTTTCTTCTAGAGAGTTATCTAAGGTAACTAAATAATGTGACATCATTAGTTTTTACACAATTTATCCTAATGAAGAGTGCCTACAAGAAATATTTGACAACTTTCACACTTACATCGAGAAGATACAAGTAGAAAAGGACAAAGAATCCATAGATGTCACCATTGTAGATTAATTTTTTAAATTATTTAAGTTTAAAACATTCTATAAATTAAAAAATTTGTAAGCTAAATTGTAAATTTACAAGTAGTAAATTGTAACTGACATTTTGATATCTCTTAGCTTTTAGTTTATAAAGATCTAATTGTAATTTTCAATTATCTATTTTTAAAGTTTTAGTTGAAAAAGTGAAATTTGTATTTTGCATTTTTATTTTGGCAAGTTGAATCACTTGAAGGCTGTAAAAACTCATGTTGTAATTTGCACATTCCTTTTTTTCAATTAACTTATAAGTTTTAAAAGTATCAAATACAAATTACAAGTTAGGTTTTTCAAGATATGTTTTCAAATATTCAATATTGGAAAAAACATTCAACTCTATTAAAATATTAACCAAGTCATAAACTTTCATTTTGGTGCCCCATTTCATGGTGAAAGACTTATTCAATGTATAGAGAGGGATGGTTTGAATGGAAGAATCCAACATCATTTTATCTTCCTTAGCACTTCGTAAAGTGCCCAGATGCTTGTAGAGTCCTTTTCTTCATTCTACACCACCAAAGACACCCCTTCAAGCTGTAATGAGGATACTTATATGAACACTCCCTGATTTTCTATTCCAAGAAGAAGTTTAAAGGTTTTTGATGAATTAGCTAAATATGAGTCTTCTATGTAGTGCATGGATCATTTTGCTGATAGACATTTTTTTTGCTTTTGAGAAACTCATCTACATGTTGTACCCTAGAGAATATTAATATACTAAAGTTTTTCCTTACTTATTTTGTATTATCTTTGTGTATGTATAGATTTTATTACATTTGTGAACAATATATCTCATTTTCAATCATATAATATCCTCTATGGTATTTATCTTATACTTTTGAAATCTTGTTGAGTAAAAATTGAGAGCTATGTTCCTTGTTTGATAAAATATCCAATATTACCTTCGATTTCAAACTCATACAAGGTTGTGTCAATATATTTAAAGAGATTTATATTTAAACTATCTTCAATATAAGAAAGCAATAATTTACACTAAAACCCTTTGGTGTATCACCATTTCCAGTTTTAAAAAATCCTTCTAAACTATTTTCCTTATAATTAAAATCCTAGTTAGGAGAAATTATCACTAAAGAAACTATACTTAGAGGTGAAATAGTCATACATAAGTTGCACTAAGCTTAGTGAAAGGAATTTGGCATTCTCCATAGGTTCACCTCAACTTTATAAGATCACAGAGCTTGGAGGTGATCACATTATGTCATTAGATTTCAATATACTATATTTCCTACAAACACAGTGGGTGAAAAATCTAATTGATAATAGTTTCTAGCATGCCCGATGGGACCTAAAGATCATAGCTAAGAAATTGGTGATATTATGAACAATCATTGTGAAAATTTCATACACATCTTAAGAGCACTTGATGACACTTTTAGCTTATGAATTTAGTAAATTCACATTTATGTATACGAAAGATATAGACAATCAACTACTAAAGGAAGGAGGATTGTCTTTCATGAATTATCTTTTCCATATAAAAATAAATCAAGATAATTTTTACCCAAAAAAGAATAGATCATATAAATATATCTACATCTCCCATAACTACCAATAGTTTATTCATACCTCCCACTATGACACAGAGAAATCAAAATTTCTTACCATTCAATGGAAGCAACTCACTTATGTTGGCCTAGTATGATCATATACCCACCTCATCTTTTATTGGTGAAACTTCCACCACACCCATAGAACACATTAAAGATGTTGATAATATATATTTAGTTCATAATTTAGCACAATAAAATGTTGTTATTAGACTTCTTGCCTAATCATTTAAAGGTAAAGGCCTATAGTGGTATAGGATTTTAATTTCTGATTCTATTCATGTTTAGGATGATCTAGGGTCTACTCTATGTATATAGTTTCAAGATAAGAGTGAAAAAATCCATCTAGTTCATAAACTAAACACCATTAAATGAACTACCCATGAGTTCATGAGTGATTTTAATTTCTACTTTCAAAAGACATGGAATAAGATTGTAGTGTTGCTCAAACCATCCCAAAACAATTATTTAGTATATTATTTAAGAACTTAAATAGTGATATAAATACTTTTATCACTTGGATTTTTACCCTTTTAAGATATGGAAAATATCTCCTCATCCAAGTGGCATAATAGAAACACCTCTAGGCTTGTGGGTAGCCTAAGGATGAGTTGAATCTCTAGATAGGGATAGTTCCCTTCTTGTACCACTATGGACTGCAAATACACTTAACTTGGGTGGTGAAAATGGATAAGGATAACTAAAATAAAACTTATATAAGTGAGGTGATATACCAAATAACATGATGAGATCAAACCATATGCATGTTACACTTGAAATCAAAGGACAAACTAAACATTTATTTCTTCAATCTTCATCTTCTCACATCATTGTTACATTGTGAGGTTATGGATGAATGTGAAAAGCTAGGAGGACTATAAAATAGGCCCATGAGGGAAATAATTAATAGGATAACTCACTAAATCTTAAATATTTCCTAGAACACTTCACATGCCCTGCAAGAAGAAGATTTCCAACTGCAAATAAATGATAGAATGAAATAACATGCTATGAAATCCATAGTCTTAACTTATGAAAAATCAAAAATTCAAAATGAACACACTAATATTATTCATGGATGAGGTAAAAATTAGTAGTATTATTTATAAAAATTTATAAATTTGAGAAGGGCTTCACCATACTTAGGTGGAGCATAGAATACAATTGCCAAAATGGCTCATTCTTATAGAACTTGAGAGAGAGAAGAAGAGACAAGTCCAACGGTCACTAGGAAAATTTTCAAGATAAGAGAAGTAGTTAATTGTTCATTATAATATAATATGGGATGAATAATTTAGGTTTTGGAAGTACAAATGTCCATCCAACTCATAAACCTCATGAAAAGTGGCAAGAAACTCCTCATTTTAGCCTAAAAAACTACCTTCATGATTTACCCTATTTTAATAACTCATAGATGATTATGAGAAGGTAAAATGATTTTAATGGAGTTTAAGGACATAATAAATGATTCTCCATGCATTGGTTTTAGGCTTTGTCCTCTAGAATCATCTGGAAAGGAGCTATCATCATCTCCTTGTAAAGAAAATTCTCCCCTCATGCACCCTACACACTTGTCTTCAAATTTAGATTTATTTTCTCATGAAAATCCATGTTAAGAATTTAAAGACACATTTTAAGACCTCAAATTTACTTATAATCATCAGGGACACCTTAAAAAGGCATACTCTTTAAGTTTTCACACCTTTCACTAGCTTGTCCATTAGGCTAGTTTTGACTAGTTGAGTTGAAACACCTAGTTTATATAATTATAATATTATTAAAGGAATTAAATGACCATATGGAGTTATAAAAATTCTAAATATTCCATCCAAAATTTATTTCATATTCATATTATTATTGTGTCCTATACAACACAAAAAATGGTCAAAAATAACATGTTTCTTATCCCATCTGTATAAGTCCATACAGCTAATTTCAATTAGAGGGAAATTTAGTTAGTAATATACAAGGTATAATATATTTCATGATAAATATGTTCCATATGGATGCATTTTTATCCTCATTTCTCTAATCGAGTCTCTGCAAGGGTTTTAGGCTTGTTTACCCTCTTAAGCATTGTTCATAAAATTGTGACATTGAAATTGTCAAAAAATTACATTATATGGATATTAATGGACCTTATTAAATTATATAAACCTCTATTTCCTCCATATAAATCATCATGAAAGGTGTGAGCATCCAAAGTTCTCCTATTGAGCTTACTTCCACCATTTGTACACGTCTGAAATGTCTCAAGGTCCAAAAATGGCTTTCCTTGGTTATATATGCCCTAAAAAAGATTTAACACCTATATATCCACCCCAATAACATGATAAAATAGTTTTAAAAGATATATAAGGCTAAAAATGTGAAATATCTCCTCTTTGGGCACTAGGCCTAATCTTTGCCTAGTAGGCTTACCTACAAATCAGAGCCTAAAATGAGTTTTGATGATTTAATTTTCATATAAAAAGATTTAAAATGTATATTAGGATCCCTAAAAAATTCTTTAACAAGTTTTAAATCATGAATAAAGCTGAAAGTGGCATTGGTCTCTTATTTGGTCCTTTGGTTTAACCCTTACTCTTAAGCCTATTTATAATCTTAAGATGTTTGGACCTCTCTGATGATTCTTCTTGCCTCATAATATTAAAAAAACACCTATTTTCATCCCAAAAACATTACTATTTTTTTTTAAAATCTCATCTCAAGATGGAGGTGACAATGCCTTCTTATTGGGACCTTTGGCCCTGTTCATGACTAATAGGCTTGTCTACAAATCTGAGGGTTTGGGATATTCCATTGACACTGTATTATTTTTACTTGTTTTCCCATATTATCATAGTTTTACCTCAAATTTAAAAATCCTTTTTCATATTTCAAATAGCTCCCAACTCCTTTGGCCATCCCAATCTTCCAAAACTATAGATTGTAAGCACAAAGGGAACACCCTCTATCAGAGACAAAATAGAGGGCACTCTGCTATATCTTCAAACAAAAATGAAAAATTCATGTGCCTCCTCAAGTCCTCTATAGTTTTTTTTACCAATTTTTATCTTTTTTATGTTCATTTGACGTTTCATCTCTTCAAAAGTCCAAGACTGAAGGTGAGAATTGGACTGTGTGCAGGGTTTGTTGAAGTAGGTTGTATATTACTTGGTTTTTAACTCTTCATTGAATTTTGGATTAATATAAGGTATAATAGATCTATTTACACCATAAAAATTATGTTAAAAATTTTATTATACCCTAAAAATATATGCTTTCACTTTGCAACCTTTCACTACATTGAACTTCTCAAGACTAAGTTCAAATATGACTATGACTGTGCTTTACAAAACAAGGGTACCTCTAGGTTGTATTTGTCTATTTTATCTTGATAAAACCCTTTAAAAACCTCAATTGGGTCTCATTTAACCATTTTTCACTTATTTTCATTCATTTCATACCATGTAAGCATCAAAACATCACTCTCTAATTCACTGTCTGGTTGAGCAAATACAGTCAACTATATGTCAAAACTCCTATAGGTGTCTTTGGATAATTCGACCTTATGTCATGGTTGAGAAATTCCTTGAAGTTATCCATGGTCCTATAATTTATTTGGACTCACCTTGTATGGATGAAACCACTATCAAATATTTTCATGATCTAGAATGGTCAACCTATAATACAAGGTTAATTTTGGATCCAAATCATGTAGATATCAATTCCTAAGTTTAGTGGTTTTGTGGGAAACTTTAGGATTCTAAAATATTGTCTTCCTCTTATCATTATCTCTTAAAACTTTTAAAATTCCCTCTTCATTATAAAGGATTAAAATTTAGTGCATCTAGATATCCTAGAAACCAATACAAGTCTATTTCATGACTTGGGAAAAATGATTTGGATCTTTGTTTTGTAACTGTAAGGAAAAGAGTCCCTGTATTAGTATTTTGACTCTAGATGGTGATACACACTTTAATTTTCCAAAATAATCTTTCATATGGATTTGAACTAATTCTAAACCAATTTTATTACTTTGATAAAGGGTTTCATTATGTGATTCAACACTCAAAAGGCTATCTAACTCTCTATATTATCACCTGTAGATGCACATTTTCCTATTTGTAGGAAGTGAATGCAAATAGAACAATATGCATAACTCTTGTATTTTTATGTGTTTTATGCTCTTCTCAAGGAATGAATTAGTTTATTTACGTTAAAAAGTACATTTTTCATCTTCAAAACTTGATTCTTAGCATACTTGATCCTATGAGTATGTCTACAGGTATATGGGAGTTACAGGTAGATAGTGAGCAAAATTAGAATCATGTATATAGTGAATGGTCTCGTGAATAGGTCTAAGATTTTCACTAATTCTCCAAATGGATGATATCACTATCAAGGTGTTGAAACAAGTCTTATAACCTCTATTCCAATGTGACATTTCCCCTCCATGGTGTGATCTAGGAATTTGACTCAAGAGAGGATGGGTAGTATGGTGTTAGTTCCAAAATGAAAGAAACACACTAATAGCATAACATCTCTAGGCCTAGACACTAGGGAGAGCTTAGTTAACAAAAAAAATGACAAACACAACTAAAAATTAAGGAATAAAACAAAAGAATTTTTTCACCTTCCTTGGATGCTCCAAATGCCTTTGTAGTAGTGGCTTGCTTGATTTTGTACTCATGAAGTCCTTAGCAATGGAAGATTGGCTACCTCCATCTCTCCTTAGCACCTTTGGATTGTGGCTTGGCTTGGAATAAATTTGACATGATAACACTAGTTTCATGAAGCTTTTATAACCAATATTGTATTAAATCTTTGAATTCTCAAGTCATAGAAATTATGTGGTAAGGCCTCCTATTTATAGATTTTTGCCAATGTCTAGAATCAACCTGAACCATCCATCTTGAGATTGAGATGTGTGGTTGAGGATTAATTCAATTTGTAATTAATTTTGTAATTATACTCATCATAACCTTGGAATAAGGTTAATTAAGAGTCACGGAGGGCATCATGGAAGGCATTGATGAGGCATGGAGGGCATGAATATTGATATTTATGGCATTTATGGCCTAGGGATGTCTTCCTAAAAAATGAGGTCACCTGATGATGTAGATATTCGATATTTGTTTCCAAAAATAAATATTCAACAAGTTTCCATGGAATTATTGATTAGGCCTTTATTTGGATTAATTAGCTCTTAAGCATGATTAAGAACTTTGTGCACAAATTACTCATATTGATCAAAATGACTTGTTATTGATCCAAAATTTGATTGGATTGGAATTGAAAGGTGATGTTAGATGAATTGGATAACAAAGTCATGCATTTTTTCAAGAGATTTGATAGGAAAGAGCAATCCAGAGTGCCTAATTACAAAATTAGCATTTTGACTTGAAATGATTTGATCAAAGTTAGTTGGCCCATAAATTGCATTTCCCCATTTAATGATACTCTAGATAAAATTGGCACTTGAATATGTCAATTTAAACTCATTTAATTCATTTTAGTGTTTTTAAGCCAAAATGTGCATTTTAGGTGGAAATTGGTCAAAAGTCTGGTTAGAGGTCATTGGTGGCTAGATTTAGGTGTCTAAAGTTTGCCCCTATTTGGGAAGGTGTTGGAAGCTATAAGCATAGTAACATTTTCTTAAATAATTAAAAGGTCACATATGCCTATAACTTTAATGATGATAAACTAACTGTATGATGCCCCCTTGAGGGAATGGTTGGCACAAGTAGGTCGACAAATGGTCCCTCAAAAAGAAAGAAGTGAAATGAGGGGATAAAAGAAAGGAAAGATGATGGGGTGAAAACACAATGATAATAAAAAAATTTATTCAAAATCATTGATAATGCAAGTGGGATGGTGTATAATGGTTTTCCCAAAGGTGGTTATAATCAATATACCCTGATAGTGGCAACATGGTATGATAACACAATGATTTTCCCAAAGATGGTTATAATCATTGAGAAGATGGAGCTGCCCCAGTTAGGATAGATAAACAAGATAATAACATGCCTCTATATGGGGGAAAAAGTAAAGTGGTCACAACATAATGATTTACCCAAAGGCGGTTATAATCATTGAGAAATGTAGGTGGAATTGTGTGTAATGATTTTCCCATAGGCAACTATAATACTTGTACCCCAATTATGGCAAACATGATAAAATTATTCAAGGAGGATGATAACTTAACACAAAGGGTAATGATGAATTATAACAACCTACTATTAGGGAGATGCTTATCTATCCTAGTAAAGATTGAAATTCTTTCATGTTTAATTACTCTATTTGAGATATGATTAGGATGGAATCATGATGCCAGTGTTGAAGAGATCCCACCATTGCTAAATAGACTTCTTGAAGTTGAAGTTTGTTGTAGCACATGTTAGTAGGTATCATGGTATAACATCATGAGGACTTGGTCAAAATATGTATAAAGACTAAATCCCATAATCCAATACTCAATATAAAATAATATAACAATGGTAAAAACCATGATGACAATGTAAAAATATGAATATGGATGGATTCAAGTGTAAGTGTGAGTAAGTAATCACCCAATGAACACACATAAACTGAATCAAGGAAATAGTGCTAAAAGCAAATAAATAGGTAGACAAACAAACAAAATAGGCAGAAACAAACAAACAATGCAATATAAACCCTATGAACATTGCTCCTAAAAAATAGGCAACAACTTAACAAATGAACAAAATGAGGGAATAGAAGAAAAGGAAGGGGTTGGCTAAGATATCTCCATATGCACTAGTCAAGTAGATGCTCCTACATAGTTCCATGAATGTAATATCCAATAAAAAACTTTAGGACAAATGTAGTTCTCCCAGGGAACGTAAAGAATGTGATAACTGAGGAAAGCAAATAGAATGGATGTGACAGAAGAATAGGAATACTCTTGAAAAATGGAAAGTGTATGAGAGAAAAGGCTAAAAAGGATGGGAAACTAAGTGACAAGTAATTTGCTTATAACTTAGTAAGGGTTCCCAGAATCCTCAAGGCAAAGAATTGGTCAATGTTTTTACTTTTTTCTAATTATTTTTAAAATGTTTTTAGAATTTTTTGAATTATCTCAACTCGATCAAGAATGATGAGACACTAAATGGTTCAAGCTTGCAAAACAAAAAGAGTGTTTAAACTAAGGTTTCTCACAAAATGGTGAGAGGATTCAAACTTTATTTGATCACAAAATGGTAAGAGCATGGTGGAAAGGGTGACTGAGCTGACCTCAACAAGTATCGAGCATTACCTAAATATTCCCATAGTAGGACCTCAAGTCATTATAATTTTTCCCTTAGAGTGGAGGAATTAGACTAGTGTAGCAGTCAAATCAAACAAAATAGGCACAGTTGGTAAAAAGGTATAGTATGACATAGGAAGTGGCAAGTTGGTAGGTCAAGGCTTAATAAAAAATGTTACCCCTAGTTTACCCATAGGTTTTTTATAACTAGGACACAATGACATGCATCAATGGTACTAATTTTCCCAAAGGAGGTTATAATTAGTAGCAAGACTGGTGGTAAGAAAGGAATAACAAACAAAGGATACAATTGTCGAAACTTCTATCACACTGTCCCAAAATACAATCTTTGTTTGAAGTACTTAAACCAATTGATGAAACTGATCAGATACGTTGATGCTAAAACTATTTAATGAATGGCAAAAACCAAGGCCAAATGGGTTAGGATTTAGAATACACTGGGCATATAGGTCAGAAGTGGAAAGTGGATATGATGAAGAAGATGGATAAGGATGGTATTTATATAAAGAAAAATAGTAATAAACTGGCATAACTAAAATAGTCCATACAGACAATAAACCTTAGCACTCAAGCATAGTACCACTTGAGATGAATAATATTCATTGGCTCATGAAGTTATCCTCCATTTGGTGTGGCAAGATTGTATGTTAATGATGAAAGGCCCTATCCAATTTAGTTTTAATTTCCTTGTATGCTTCTTCTTAGCCATAGTATTCTTTTGGTTTTATTTAAGAAAAATATCACCAAGTTTAAATTTTCTATACTTAACATGCTGATTATAGTGGCCTTTGAGTCAATTTTGATATGATTGAAGATTATTGAGCATGGTTGTGCATTTCTCATCAAGTAGGTCTAGTTATTATAGGTGGGATACTCAATAGTCATGATCATCTAAGACATAATTTAAAGAGATGCATAGTGAATGTAACTCAACCTCAATGGGAAAGATAACTTCAATACCATAAACAAGTGAGTATGGAGTGGATCCTGTGGGGGTATGATGATTGGTATGGTATGCCCAAAGGGTATGAAATATATATAAGTTCTAATCATGACTAGCATCATTGAAAATCTTTTTGATAATATTTACAATGGTTTGATTTGATGCCTCAGCTTGGCCATTACCTTGAGGGTAATATGCTATATAAAAGTATTGTGTGATGTTGTATTCAGTACATAACTGGTCTACATCCTTGTTCTTGAATGATCCTCTATTATTAGATATAATATCAGAGGGGATACCATAGCATTAAATGATATGGTTGAAAATGAATTTAGAAATTTGCTTTCCAATCATGTGAGGGGTATAGCTTCAACCCATTTAGTGAAATACTCAGTGGTGGTAAGGATATGTTTATGGCCATCAAATGAAGTGGGGTTGATCTTTCCAATGAGGTCAAGTCCCCATGTAGAAAATGGCCATGGTTTCAACATTAGATTCAAATATTTTGTTGGGGCATGAATCAAATTAGCATGCCATTGACATTTGTCACACTTTTTTAATATGCAACAACCTTTGTGTCCATTGTGGGCCAATAATAACCAGTATGAAAGAGATTTTTGGATAGGACTACCTCACTAGAATGAGCTCCACATACTCCTTCATGAACTTCTCTTAACACTAGTGTAGAATCTACTAAAGTTAAACAATGAAGCAAAGTCCCATCAAAATTGTGATAGTAAAGGGTGGATTCAAGCAGAGTATAATGAGTGGAATGATGAATGAAGGATTTGGTTTGTTTTTGAGATAGGTTAGGTGGTAGAAATTGGTCATGAAGGTATTTGTAAAGGTCTGAGTAGCATATAGAATTAGGACCAAAAATATCATAAAAAATGGTAATGATTGAAGGTTCATGAGTTGGTACTGACAAATTCTTGATAAGGAACTGATACTCTCTAGGTTTATCTATTTATTAAATCAAAGAGTCAATATTAGCCATGGAATCTGTAGTTCTATTACTAGCCCTTGATATGTGTTCAAATTGAATGTTGGTAATTTATTACTTAAGAGTGTTGACCATGGATTTATATGGAACCAACTTGTCATCTTTGGTTCAAAAATGATCTATGACCTGATTGATTATTAACTAAGAATCATCATAAACTTGGAAATGAGATATGTTCCAATGCACTTCTTGTTGAAGTCTTTCAACAAGTGCTTCATACTCAGCCATATTTTTTGTACAAGAAAATATTATTTTGAATGATTTAGGGATTAGATCCCCCTATGGTGTAATAAAAAATAGGTCTACCCCTAATCCACATGTAGTAAATGAACCATCAAAATATAGTTTCTAGGGATACTCCTCAATGGGTGTGTCAATGATGGTCATGATGGATTCATCAAGAAATTGAAACATGAGTGGTTGTGTGTCTATGAGAGGCACTTTAGCGAGTTGATCTACAAGAACTTGTCCCTTGATTGCCTTATGATTAACATACTCTATGTCAAACTCACTGAGAAGCATGATCCATTTAGCCATTCTACCTTGAAAATATATTTTAGATAGTAGATACTTGAGTGGTTCTACCTTTGAAATGACCATGGTCTTATTATTCAACATATAATGACACAGTTTTTGAGCTGTGAAGACCATGCCCAGACAAGCTTTTTCAATAGGTGCATAGTTATATTCATATGTAACCAAGGTATGGCTTAGGTAATATATGTCATGCTCCATTCCATTGTCATCATGTTGAGCCAAGAGTTCCCCTAGATCATGGTTGGTAGCTAATAGGTATAAAAAAAATGGATTTTCTGGTATAGGAGATAATAAAATAGGTAAATTGACAAGATAGTCTTTGAGTTATTGAAAAGTTGTTTGGTAGTGATCATCCTAGTGAAATGTAACTCCCTTCTTTAAAAGTTTTGTAAATGGATGGCACTTATCTACCAACTGAGAGATGAAGCATTGGATTGATTGGGTCTTACCCTGCAAACTATGGAGTTATATTAAATTAGTTGGTGGTAACATCTCAGTTATAGCATGGACTTTAGCTAGATCGACTTCAATACCTCTATGAGACATGATGAATCCAAGTAGTTTTCTTGAAGTTACATTAAACACATATTTCTTTGGATTGATTCTAACTTTGTACTCCCATAATCTTTCAAATATCTTATGTAGCACTACTAGATGGTCGGCCCTAGTTTTAGATTTTCCTAATATGTCATAAATATAGTCTTCAACAATATCATGCATCATATCATGGAATATGATAATCATGGCCCTTTGATAGGTAGTTACAACATTCTTAAGGCCAAATGGCATTAATTGATAACAAAATGTTCCCCATAGAGTGGTGAACATTATTTTATGTTGGTCTTTTGGTGTTATTTTGATCTATTTGTATCTTGAAAAGCCATCCATGAGTGAAAGCATTTAATAACCTACCATGAAGTTGATGATCATGTCAATATTAGGCAAGGGAAAATCACCTTTAGGATAAGCTTTGTTGATGTCTCAAAAATTAGTACAAATTCTGATCCCTTCAAGCTTTTTACTAATAGGTACCACATTAGAGAGTCATTCTAAGTAGCCAATGGATTAGATACATCCTTTTTCTAATATTTTTACAACTCTTTCCTTACCAATATAAAAATGCGAGGATGCATCTTACATAGCTTTGGTTTTATTGTTTTGGCATCAAGATTAACCATAAGGTGGTGCAGAACCAATGTGGGGTCTAAACCTGACATGTTAGAATAGGCCCATGAAAAGATATCTACAAATTCTCTTAACAGAGATATAAAGACATCATGTTCCTCGTTAGTGAGGGATGTGCCTAATTTTATCCATTTTAGGTCTGATGGAGTCCTGATATTTACCTATGTTATATCTTCAACTAGAAGGGTCAAACCATATTCTAGGATAGTAGGCAATGACTTGATCTATTGAATTATGTCAAGGTCTTCCATTAGGATGTTCTCTTCAACTTCTCTTAGGCATGATGAATATGAGTCTCCTAATGGGAGATCTGGACATGTGACAAAAATAGCTGGAAATTCTTAAAGAATTTGATCAAATACTTGTTTCTCAAATCTGAACTTAGATCCATAGGCAAGTTCATCATTGTTGGTCTCCTGGTCTAAATTTGAATAAGAATGAACACCCCCATCTAACGGCACCTAAAATAGGTTTTCACCATTAGACTAGCCTTTATCTTTACATTTTCCCTAGCTAGAAAGTGCGTCAAAGAGGTTTTCACATTGGGACCTCAATGTTTTACTTATTTGTTTTTTAGATAAGGGTGTTCACTCAATTTCCAAAATAGGCTACTGGATCTAACATGATTGAGAATCTTGAATTGTGATCTCCCAATGGAACATTATCTCTAAGGCCTAAAAAGTCAAAGAATGCCTCATCAATCTGAAACTCTTCAATCAATAGACTAGATTATTATTGGTCCCAATCTATCAATTAGAGATAATATAATGGTAATGGGTTGTGATAAATGGTTAGTGTAAGCGTATAAATGGCATTATTATCAAATAGGTTGGTTTCAACTAGGTTATCAAAGGTGAGGATATGATCAGACTCTGCTTCACTGCCATCATCATCATCATCATCACTAGTCACTGGTGATGGATTTTTAATAAGATATGTGGGGTCACCCCTAGGAGGTTTAAATCCAAGTCCATAAGGTCTTTCATATTTAGTCATAGAAATTGGCTTGATAGTTCCTTGATGATTCAGTTCTAGGCCTCTTCCTTCATAATTTTGACACTCCATGATCCTATTTAGAATAGGATACTTTGTAATTTTATAACAATTAGCTTGGTTTTCATTGTATAACCATGATTCATCCCCTTCAATAGGGTCAGCTTCTAGGCCAGATGCTAGTTTAAATATGACAAGTCCCTTATCTTTGTTCCTTTATTTCCAATGCATATGTGGGGTAACTTTAAGTTTCTCAAAAAAAATTAGATTCTAAGGAATATTGGTAATATGAGATGTATCATGGGTTACATACTCTCTTGGTCCATTATCTAAAATTGTGAAATGATTAGAAGCTTCAAGAGGTGGTATATGGGAAAAGGGATCCAATGTATTAGAATCTATACAATTATCTAGTGAAGGATCATTAAGTATAGCCTTTCTTTTATCCTAGTTGGAACTTGGATTCATGTTTTACTAATAATTATATCTTTGAAATTCAGCCTCAAGATGCTTGCAGTGTTCATATGGGTGTAAATCTCTTGGAATATTCACTTCCATTCCTTAGTGGCAAAAATTGATACGTTTGTGCAACATTAATGGGACTACATGAATATCATGTAACCAAGGCCTACATAGAAGTATATTGTATGATAACTCAAGATCAAGCACATAGAAAAGTTTATAATGGGTCAAAGGCCCAATGATAATTGGCAAACTAATGGTGCCTTATGATTCTCTTTCTTGATTATCATAGGTTTTGATAGTTATTATTTCTGGTTGGAGATCTACCATTATGTACCCAAGAAGCTTGATGAGATTTAGAGACACTATGTTGAGTCTATATCCATTTTATATAAGGATATGTTTCACTTTATGCCATCTTATATAAACTTCTATGTGTAATGGATTATTATGGAGTGGGACAAGGGAAGATAGATCTCTTTGGTTGAATGTGACTTGTTGGGTTGGAGCTAAGTGTCCAACCAAAGCTTGAAATTTATCAGGAGATATGTCACTAGAAATAGTGGATTGGGTCAAAAACTCATTCAAGTTGTTCTTGTGGATTATTGACATTCACATCAAATTTAAAATATAAATTTGTATTGGTGTCTTCTATAATTTCTCAAGAATATCAAACTTCTTATCTTGTTAGTAGTGAATGGTTTATTTTGAGGCTAAATGGTTGGTTAGATGATAGGAAAAGTGGTAGATGGTTGTGGGCCTAGGATACCAATGTTTGACCTCTGAGTTGTGATTACATAATCAGGATTATATACTAGACCATTATGGCTAACCAATGTTGGGAATGGTGTGGGACTAGACAAGATAAGTCTCAGTTGTTGGTGCACTTACATGTGGTCACATGGTAAGGATGAGTTGTCGATATAAGGTCTAAAAGGGGAAGTCATAGTTTTATAGTTTGCTTTTATGCATTCCCAAGTCAAAGAATGGTTATCCATGTAATTTGGCTAAATGTTGTTGTTTAGCAATGGTCTAGGATGATTAGTGTTTGGTTTAGGATTAATGGAGATGGCATTAATGTTACCCCCATAATATGACCTACAACCCTATTATAGTCATTTATAACTACATGGTAGGTTTATTGGTTGTTAAAATTTTGACCTTGGTTTTGTCCATTGTTTTATCATTGTGGGTTCTATTACTAATTTTGTTTATTCTACTAGTTTGGCCTTTGATTTTGATACTATTGAATCTACTATTGCACTGGTTGTTGTTGTTATTGTTACTAATTATTTTGTAGCTACTGATTATTCAGTCAAGGAAAGGGGTTTTTATAAATCCCAAGAGTTTGATTGGAAGTGGAATCACCATTAACCAATTTTATCTCCCCATTCTCCAACATATTCTCAATTAAATGCTTGATTTGGACACATCTTCATATATCATGCCCATTGACCCAATGATAGTCACATAATTCATTTTCATGGTACCAATCAAGATAAGGAATGCCTTGAAGATAATGCTTTAGTATAGACCAACTAATTAGATTAGCAGCAACAAGATTATGAAATATAGACTCAATAGGTTCTCCTAGGCCACTAAAGACACGACATGCATGCATGATTCTCCTAGGAGGAAGCATTTACAATGGTGATGGCTGCTATATTTATTATGCAGGTCTTGGTTGTTATGCTTTTGATATTGGTTGGAGAGGTTGCTAGGTAGGAGTAAGATAAAAAGGTGGTGCAGATGATGCTTTCACCATTTGGACATGATGGGATTTGGTTACTCCATTTCCCAAAACATTCCTTTTATGGTTGAATTATTTTAGTCTTTCTTGGTTATTGGCCTATGCTAGTTGTGATGCTTGTACTTGAATGGTATATTGATGTTGGTCATTTCCCTGATTGGTACCTTGATTTTGATTAGTTGAATTAAGCTTGATAACTCCTTTATTAATGAGTGCACACTCAGTCAACAAGCTTTTGTCAATGATATGCACACATTGTAGTTCCAAATGACAAGCTATCTCACTATGCAAATTTAATAAACACATTATCTAATTGTTTACCTAAAAAACTCTAGGTGAAATGGATTGTAAGGGATCTCCATCACTATACATAACTTGCAAAACTCTCACCAGCTTTTTGATTTGCTTGCGTTAAGTTAACTAATGAAATCTCATGCTCAAGATTATAGGAAAAGTGCTTCATAAATTTATCAAAAAGATCATCAAAAAATTTTATTAAAATTTTGGGAAACTTTAAAAACCACTCCAAGGCTTGTCTATCCAAGCTCCTTGGAAACAACAACAAAAGGTAAATGCCATTATATGCCATTGGTTGACATGCGACAAAGAATTTGGTCAAATGAGCCTTAGGGTCACCTTTCCTTTTGTATTTGTCAAATTTTGGTGGTTCATATCCTGGAAGAAATGGTATCTACAAATACTTCATGTTAAATGGGTAGGAACACATGTCATTTAATTTGAAAATTTTAATCTATTTACCAACTTGAATGGCAGCAATTGCATCCTTCATCTGTTGTAATTATTGGGATAGGAAACTAGAAGGAACATTGGTTTAAGGGAGAATATTGGTTTGAGAGGTCACAAGTGGGACACTTTAACCAGGATATGATGGAGATACATGTTGGGGTATATTGGTTTAGTTGGGGAATGGACTAGGAATAAGCATATGTGGATTAGGATGTACTTAAAATTACACACTTGGTTGTGCAATATTCTAGTTTGAGTTGGCAATAAAGGTTTAACTTGGAGGATTTTGTGGTTAGGATAGAGGGATATAACTATACTATGCCTACTATGGTTGAAAAGGGACATGTTACTGACTAATTAAACTCTACTATTGAGTGGGGACTTATGGTCCATGACCCTATCTCTAAATTTATGGCACATTTTAAACTAATGGTTATCTAGTAAGTACTTGATAAACATGGAGACAACCTTGTTGCATGAATCTCTATGAGGAAGTGAAAACAAGTTGTAGATTTTACATCTATCACTGACCAATATTTGCATCTTGTTGACTAGTCATTGTTTGGTTTTGGATTGGCATATTAGTCTATGACTGAAGAGGTATGTTTGTCATTACCTGGTGAGGTAGAACATTTATTTCCCCTAATTGAGGTGATAGTGTATTTATCCTCTATTGAATTGATATACTAGATTGTGCCTATTGTTGTGTAATAATACTCATTACTTGTTGAGGAGGAGTAGGATTCATCACATTCTATCATTAAGGCATGACATTGGCTACTTTTTGATTACCTAATCCCATAGGTTTTACACTTGAGTAAGCAATCAGTTGAGGTTGGGGTGTAGAAACTCCTATTACCTGGTATGACAATCCACTCATGTGATGAACTACAAGAACATGTTATTGGCTAGGTGTTTGTGCATTAGTACCACTTTGATTAGGATTGGACATTATTTGCATATTATCTTCTACATTTGGCTCATTATTCTATGTAGAGGTCAAAGACACTTCTTTAATAATGGACATATGCATCAAGTTATGTATCAAAGTAGTTTGTATGAATGGGTCAGAACTCAGATTCTCTTATCTAGTTAACTCTAGCAATACTCGTATTGAAGGAACTAGGTTAATAAGAGGCTTACTTACCATGTCCATTTGATTAAAATCATGTGCTAGATTTAGGTAGGTTTGATACACTATTTGCATTTGGTTAAAGTGATCTTCCATGATGTTTTTGTCTTGATTAGATATATTAGGATCTTGGTATGTTGTTTGGACTAGAGCCATAGGATTTCTAGAAGAAGCCTGTTGATCATAAATAATATTATGGGGCACTCTTATTAGACTTGGTAAATTTTCATTAGGGAAGTCTGTTGGAAACTTGGCCCCTACCTTTATGGCTCTAACCAAAATATTGTCTTTGTTCTCTAAAAAATGTTTCTCAAACAAAAATGGATCATACGTGGAAGCTATATTAATAAAATATGAATATAGAAGTACTAGCTCATCCACTATGGGTATTATAGCTAGGAATTGTGTGGTTTGTTCTTGGTCTTGTTCTGAATAAGGTGGTGTGTTAACTAGATAGTTAGCCAATAGATCTTGGCTTTATGCCCCTAATTGAGTATTACAAGAGGGATAAGAATCCATCTCATAAGAAATATTATCTACATAGGGGTCTTTCACCATTTCTTCATGCGTAACTACATTACTAATCTTTGGATTGTGCATGAGTCCACTACGAGTGTAGGTATACATGTTGGGATGCATAGTCAATGTTTTGTGATAAAATGTCAATGAGTTATACAAATGTTAAAAAGGATAATGTCTAAAATAGATGATGTTCCAACTTGGTATAGATTCTTCAAAAGGATCAAAAGGTTTATGCAAAGATTTGTTAGGAAATAAGCTAGCATGAAGTACCTAACACTTTACTATTCACACAAAGATAAGAAAGTAAATGGACAAAAAACCAAAATGCCAAACTCTAAATTCAAAGTGTTTCAAATCAGTCTAATTTAGAAATTTAAAAGTTTCCAGGTATTTTGGCCAGACATGGCATCAAAATCTAGGCTCAAACAAGGCATGCGCTGGGACTCTTGGCTAAACAATGTCAAAATCTAAACTTTGAAATAGATGAAAATTTTAATCTAACAAATTTGAAACACTAGGCATTTGATTCTTGGCTATGAACTTGATCAACTAGGTATAAGGTATGAAACAAAAGACACTTTATAAATAGTTTATTTTTTCACAAAAAATGGTATAAAACTTGGTTCTTTTGACAAACAAGCTAGACAAATATGAATAGTATAACTATTTTAGACAAAAGATCATAAAATTACACTTGTATTGGTTTGAAAATGTAGGAAAAAAATATGTAACTCTATGTAAGAAGGTCTATGAAACAATATTCAAAATTGTTTGGGTAGCATAACGATGCTATACTACCCAAAAGGTGTGACAAAAAGGTTTTTTTCAAAAACTCTCTATGGCAAAGACATTTTCCTACAATTTTGATAGCATAACACCACTTTTATTAACTCAAAATGCTGTGGTACATAGACTCAAAGTGAAAGTGTTTAGCATAAAATGGCTTAATTCTATCAAGTGATGATAATGATTATGAGTCTTAAATGGCCTTTAACCCAAATTGGAAATTAAACCTAAGTTCTCTCAAGTTTAGTGCAAATGGCGAACCCACTTAACACATCAACCCTATGAACTTATAAAGGTGAAATTTTGCATTTAGATTATAAGTGAAGGACTTAAAAAACTTTGGTGAATGTCTAGACTCAATTGGGCAGCATAACTATGCCAAAGTGGATGATATAACTCTCAATATTTTGATGAAATTTTGAACAAGGCAAATTGATGATCTCACATGGGTAGCATAATTCCTCTTTGTTCAAAGAAGCTTAAGACTATGTGTTTGGTTTGTATTTTTTGTTTACACCAAGTTTTGACTTTAAACAAGACTTTTAACTAGGAAAAGACCAAATAATTAACTGCTTTTAGATCTAAAACATGATAAATGATGTGAAACTGACAAGGTTGCTTGGTATTGTTAGAATATATCAATATATGTCATTTGAGAGGATTTTAAGTTTTCATCCAAAAGTAAATGCATATTATATAGTAGGTTTTTGACACACCCTTCTCTTTAATGACAGTACTATGACATAGATTTTGAGTTACACCTTGCACCAACAATACTTCTGTGACAAGTGGGGATTTGTCTAAGATCTAACAAGTTTTTAAATGATATGGGGGAATCAATTGCACAATGAATTTCATGACAAACAATGCAAAATAAAAGTATGTATTTTGGGTTTGTATCACTTGGCTTGTTGCAAAAAGGTCTAGTCTTTTTTGTAACCACTACATCCTACTATTCACTCAGTGTAGTGTGACGTCCAAAGTGCCATTATGTCCCATGTGCAACTCTAATTAGGATCCAAATGAAGTTAATTTAAGGAGGTAAAACCCTTGGTCAAAGCTTCCCTAAAGAACTTGTGGGAGGTGATAAAGTCCCCCTCGCAAGCCATGTTTGCATAAAAATAAAGAAAGCATGAAAGTAGAAAGACTTTAGGGTCATTTTCAAGGTCACCCAAACTTTGACAAGTTTTTGCAGAGTGTTTTAGATGAATTTATTTATAAGCTTTGGACTAGGCTACTTGTAATAGGAATGGCACTTTTGATTCCAAGGGTTCCCTAAAGGGGACAAATAGAAGAGCATACATTCAACATCCCTCTTTTTGCCAAAAAACATTTAATCTAAACAACTAAGTAAATACAAAAATATTTGAAAAGGTGAGTTCATTTTTAAGCCCAAATGAAAAATGAGGTGGTGTTCATTTGACCCCTTGGTCTTACTTGCAAATATTGAAAAATATTCACCATAAACATTTAAATTCATTTGTTAAACTCCAAAACAAGGTTCCTAATTGATTTTTAAGCATTCAAAACGTGATCTAAACATCTTTTTAGCAAATTTCAAGCTTCGTCCTACAAGAAAAATGTTAACATGTCCTTTAGACTTGAATCTCTTTTGGGTTTGAAACAATGAAATTTAGAAAAAGAGCTCTTGGGTCTATGTTTTAAGAAAAACCTAATGGCTAACGTTGTTTTATATAACTAACATCAGTTATACCAATGTGACCAATGGCAGGTATAAAACCAATGTCAATTTTGATAATTGACATTGATTAATCTATGCAACCGATGTTAGTTTTACTAGCCAACATCAATTATTTTGTAAACCCATGGCAAACAAAAATAGAAAAATAAAGTTAGAAAATCAATTTGCAAGAGTTTTAAGGGTCCAAATGAATATTTTAAAGCTAAAAAATGATATTATTTATGTCTGAGATGCATCTAGTCCCATTAGGCATGCCATAATGTGATTTAATAATTTGACTCAAGAGAGGATGTTTAGTATGGTGTTAGTTCCAAAATAAAAACAAAATGAAAGAAACACACTAATAACATAACATCTCTGGGCCTAGACACTAGAAATATCTTAGTTTAAAAAACAAATGACAAACAAAACTAAAAAGTAAAGAATAAAAGACAAGAATTCCTTCACCTTCCTTGTATTCTCCAAATGCCTTTGTAGTAGTGGCTTGCTCGATTTCGTGCTCATGAAGTCCTTGGCAATGGAAGCTTGGCTACCTCTATCTCTCCTTGGCACCTTTGGCTTGTGGCTTGGCTTGGCTTGGAATCAATTTGACATGGTAACACTAGTTTCATGAAGCTTTTAGAACCAATATTAAATTATAACTTTGTATTCTCAAGTCTTATAAATGATGTGGTAAGGCCTCCTATTTATAGATTTTGCAAATGTCTAGAATCAACCTGAACCATCCATCATAAAATTAAGATGTGCGGTTGAAGATTAATTCAATTTTTGGAATTAAGTTTATAATTATCCTTATCATGACCTTGGAAGAAGGAGAAATTAAGAGTAATGGAGGGAATCATGGAAGGCATTGATGAGGCATGGAGGGCATGCATCTTGATATTCATGACATTTATGGCCTAGGGATGTCTTCCCAAGAAATGAGGTCACTTGATGATGTAGATATTTAATATTCATTTCCAAAAATAAGTATTAAACAAATTTCCATAGAATTATTGATTAGGCCTTGATTTTTATTAATTATCTCTTAATCATTATTAAGTATTTTGTGCACAAATTACTCAGATTGATTAGAATGCCTTGTTATTGGTCTAAAATTTGACTAAATTGGAATTGGAAGGTGATATCAAATACGTTAGATCTGTTATCCCATTTAGGATGTTGTCAATATAAAATAACAAAGGCATGCCTATTGTGCAAGATATTTTATAGGAAAGAGCAATCCAAAGCACCTAGGTGCAAAATTGGCATTTTGACTCAAAATGATCTGATCAAAGTTAGTTGGCCCATAAATTGCATTACCCCATTTAATGATACTCTAGCCAAAATTAGCACAAGAGTATGTCAATTTCAACTCATTTAATGCATTTTAGTGTTTTTATGCCAAATTGTGTGTTTTAGGTGGAAATTGGTCAAAAACTTGGTTAGAGGTCATTGGTGGCCAGATTTAGGTGTCTACACATGGCATCTATAGATAAATATGTCTATGACCAACTGTGTATGTTGTATATGGCTACAAATTCATGAAACATTGCTTATAGAATGGAATTTCAAGGTGAAGGGGAGAAATAACACATTGAAAACATGATAAAATATGTATTCCAACTCACTAAAACCATGAACAAGAATGAAGATACATAACATGGTGAAAAACTACCAATAACACAACATGGGACCAATCTACAAACTTGAGGTAATTGGACTCTCAAATCAACTCCAAACTTGAAAAAAAGCATGGATAACATTAGATAAGGAATCTAACACCATCTAGAACCAGTCTCATCAATTGGTTCATATGTAATTCTCCAAACTAAGGCAAAACCCATAGGCTACATAGATTAGTAGGCAAATTTGAAAGGTCAACTTCTTAGGAATGTTTCATAAAGCTCAGAACACCATTATTCCTCAATAAAATATCAAATATAATTTGACTAAGTTTATAATATAACCCTAAGATAATTTTTCCTGAAACCCCTTGTGTTGATCATACCAAGTACAAACCTACAAGTCACTTCTACTTGCCAAGAAGGTGAAAAGGGAAGAAAATGGTTTTAGCTTAGAAATGACACTTCCAAAGAAAAAAAAGTGGAATTGAATATGGGGAATCTAAAAAAACATTTCTTGACCATTACCCATGTGGCATACTTCCCAAGGAGGTCGTACAAGTGCTAAACTCTTCTTTTCCTTAAGAAAATAGCCTTTTTCTCTAATTATCCTATCAATTTCAATTACCAACAATGTATTGATACTTATTAGGACACGTCTTGTGAAATCACCCATTTTTACCTTCACATTTACCAATAAATTTTTACAACTCATTAAATGCACCATTTTTACCCCTAAAATGACTCAAAATGACTAAAGGGACTAAAAAACTAATGACCAAGGCTAGTACAAGATTGGATGACCTTAATTGAATTATAAAACACCTTGTGACATCCATATTATAGCCCCTATAGACCTATAAAGTTATGTTCTTACCTATAGGTGCTTGAATTTGACTTAAAAGTCAAATTTTATTAACAATTTGGTGACTCATAGGGATAATATGCCTGCTATACCAACTAGACTAGTAGCCTTATCATTCCATTGGGTTTATGACTCATCTAAAGCTTGACACAAATAATTAAACCTTTGACTATTGAATTTTATCAAGACAAGACCACTAATTACTACATCAACCACACAATGCAAAAGACACACACAACAAAGAAAGCAAACTAACAAGACAAACATACACACATGTGCTCAAGGAACTTATGTGAAACAAAAATAACCTATTATATAAAATTAATAATTAATAAAACCTCCCTCCTAGATCAAATGGAAAGTTTTAAACCTTCCTTGCTTCATGACATGATGGATTTAGTGAGGCATGTAGCCTTTTGTCCTTTAGTATTGATTCCTCCATCTTCTTTATGGTTTTTCCCAACTTCATTGGCATGATGTTCAAAGAGGACCAGGTAACTCCATAAAATTTTACCAAGGAAATATTCTCCTCTTGCATCCAAACAACCTCAAGCTCTTCATGAGGATTCTTAATTACAACCTCATTATTGATTCCCATAGGGCTCTCAATAATATTGGGTCAGCTACAAGCTCTTTTATCTCATCAAGGAGCGTTGAAAACTCTATCCAATCTTGATCATTGTCCACCATGGAATATCCCTCCTTTACCTTGTCATGTACTTAACCCTCAAATTGGCAAAGCTCTTCAAGCTCTTGAAAGAGTTTCATTTGAAGCTACCAATCATCCTTGTCAACAAATTCTTGTAAACTAGTATAACCAAAAGGCTTCATGATAATAGGTTCTTGAACAACATGAAGAGAATCATATTTGTGTTTCATTGAACACTCAATATCATGTTTAGACTCATAAATAATATTGTCATTAGTAATTCAATATTTTAGAGAAGAAGAAACTTTAACTAACTCATCAAATTTATTACATATGACATTGAACTTCTGCCATAAATCTTCTTCTTCATGATCATCTCCAAGATCTATTTCCTCCATCTTAGTTTCATCAAACTCTTGTGGGACTTCAAATTCTTGAGGGATGACTTGAAAGTGTTCTCTATCCTTGATAGCACATTCTACTTCATGTTTGTGATGGTCATCCACAACTTCATGATTAAACATGGAATCTTCTTCAAATACTTCTCTCTTCAAGTCTTGGCCATATTCTTCATGGACAATCATTCCTTCAAATATGGAGGCATGAGAATATTCCTTATGGACACACATTTTTTCAAATATGGAGGAAAAAAATTGTGGATTGTCCTTTTGTTCACTAAGATGGGTCTCTATGGTAATCTCTTCCTCATAGTCACTCATGAGGTCTTCCTTATTAGCCATGAATTGAGATTTTTCTTCTTCACTTGATTCTTTCAAGATAGGATCTCTCTTAATAAGGGGTGAGGAGAAAATTTGATGGATAGCCTCAAGGATTTGAGGTGAAAGAGTGGGAATGTGAGATGTAGTGGAAGGTGAAGGAATTTTAGATGGAGTGTGGGATGGAAGAGAAGGCTTATGAGTCAGTTTTGAAAAGATAAAACCACTAGTAAGCTCATATGGAAGAGAATTTTGGGCTGATTAGAGGGAACAACATCTACATGAGTAGGAGCTTCACTTTGCCAATGATCCTTGTGTATAATCCATAGAAACATTTGGTTTCATATGACAAGACTCATAGGAGTAATATTGAGGATGATAGGCATCATAATATGAAGAATAGGGTTCATATTGGGACTGATAGGGAAGTGTTTCTTTATAGTTTTATTGATATCCATTCACATAGGCTTCTCCAACAACATGATGTCCATATGAAGAGGGAAATGAGGGGTTATAGGGCTATCATGGATCATAGGATTGATAGAAATTTTGATGGGATTGATACACTTCTTGAATGGAATGACAATGATCATATTGGAGTTGATTAAGGTCATATTAAGGTTGGTAAGGATCATGACAAGGTTGACCAAGGACTTGTTAATATTGATAGGGAATGGCACAAGATTGTAATGTCTCACCAACTTGTAGAGAAAAATATTCAACATCAAAATCAGCCATGAAACTTCATTTAAATAAATAAAATAAAGAAATACATTTCTAACAATCTTTAAAGGATAACTTGGGCTGCTTGACTAGTTGATGTATCTTTAGAGTCACCATTGATGCTTTGATAGATGCCTCCAAAGGTTGATTATTTATAAACAACATCAAAAATCTCTCAACTTCTTGGACTAAGAGTCCCATCAAGAGTGTCAAAAACTATTTTCACTTGTATTTTCAACCTTTGAGGATATGTAAAATCTCTCCTCATCCAAGTGGCACAATGAAAACACATCTAGGCTTGTGGGTAGCCTAAAGTGAGGTAAATCTCTAGATAGGGCTATCTCCCTTGATGTACCAGTTTGGATTACAACTACACTTGGGGGTTGAAAAGAGATAAGGATAATTGAAATAAAACTAATATAAGGCAGATTATACACCAAATAACATGATGAAATCCAACCATATGCATGTTACACTTGAAATTAAAAGACAAACTTAACATACACTTCTCTAATCTTCATCGTCTCACATCAATGTTACATTGTGAGGTTATAGATGAATGTGCAAGGATAGGAGAACTATAAAAGAGTCCTGTAAGGGAAATAATTAATAGGATAACTCAATAAAACTTATACATTTCCTATAATACTTCACATGCCCTATAAGAATAATCTTTCCAACTGTAAATAGATGATATAATGAAATAACATGCTAAGGAATCCATAGTCTTCACTTATGAAAAATAAAACATTACAAATGAAAAATCTAAGAATGGTCATGGATGAGGTAAAAATTATTATTAATATTTATCAAAGTGTATACATTTGATCAGGGCTTCACCATACTCAGGTGGAGCATAGAATACAATGGCCAAAATGGCTCATTTTAATAGAACTTGAGAGATAGATAAGAAGAGAGAAGTACAAGGGTCACTAGGACACTTTTAAAGATAATATAATTAGTTAATTATAAATTATAAGATAACATGGGATGAACCATGCAAGTTATGGAAGTGAAAATGTCCATCCAAGTCATAAACCTCATGAAAAGTGGTGAGAAACTCCTCATTCTGGCTTAGAAAAACTACATTCATGATTGAACCTATTTGAATGAATCATATATAATTAGGATCAGGTATAATGATTGGAATTGAATTTAATGGAATAAAAAATACCTCTCCATTCATTATTTATAGTCCTGGTCCTCTAAAATCATCTGAAAGGGAGCTATCATCATCTGCTTGTGAAGAAAGCTCTTCCCTCATGCACCCTGCGCACTTGTCTTCAAATTTATATGTATTTGCTCATGAAAATCCATGTGAATAATTTAATGACACATAATAATACCCTCCATTTCCTTATAATAATTAGTTACACATTAAAAATACATCCTCTTGAAGTTTTCACACCTTTCACTAGCTTGTCCATTAGGCCAATTTTGACTGGCTGAGTTGAAACACCTAGTTTGGACACTTAAAAGTTTCTTCAAGGAATGAAATTATTGTATGAATTTATAAAAAGTATAAATATTCCATCCAAAATTTATTTCATTTTCATATTCTTCTTGTAGCCTACATAACTCAAAAATTGGTCAAAATAACTTATTTCTCACCCCATCCGTACAAGTATGTATATCTAATTTGAATTTGAGGGAGAGTGAGTGAGTAATTTTCAAGTTACAATAGTTTTCATGAGAAAATTATTCCATATAAATTCATTTTTATCCTCATTTATCCAATTGGGTCTCTATAAGGGTTTAACAAGGGTTTGAGGCTTGTTTGCCCTCTTAGGCTTTGTTTATAAAATTAGGACATTTAAATTTTTAACAAATTACAATATATGGTTGTTAAATTAAATTATTAACTTATCTAAACCTCTTATGCCTCCATGAAAATCATCATGAAAGGTGTGAGCATCCAAAATTCTCCTATCAATCTTGCTTCTACCATTTGTATAGGTATGAGATGTCTCAAGGTCTAAAAATGGATTTCCTTGGTTTTATCTACCCTCCAAAATCTTGGCCACATCTATATCCACCCCAAGAACATAATAAAATAGGTTTAAAATAATATCTATGGCTACAAATGTGAAATATCTCCTCCTTGGACACTAGGCCTAATCCTTACCTAGTAGGCTTACCTACAACTCATAGCCTAAAAATGTTTTTTTATGGTTTAATTTTCATATAAAAAGATTAAAAATATTTATTAGGATCCCTAAAACATATTTCAATAAGTTTTAAATCATGCCTAAGGCCAAAAGTGGCATTGGTCTCTTATTTGGTCCTTTGGTTTAACTCTTGTTCTTAAGCCTATCTACAATCTTAAGAGGTTTGGACCTATATGATGATTATTATTGACTCATGATATTTTAAACACACCTATTTTATTCCAAAACACATGAATAAAAATGGTGAAAATCTCATCTCAAGGTGGAGGTGACGATGTCTTCTTATTTGGACCTTTGGGCTTGTTCATGCCTGGTAGGCTTGCCTACAAGTCTGAGGGTTTGGGATATTTTGTTGATAGTCTATTATTTTTACTTATTTTCCAATATTATCATAGGTTTCACTAAAATTTCCAAATCATATTTAAACTTTCAAACATCTCCCAACTCCCCTGACCATCCCAATCTTCCAAAACTATAGGTTGCAAGCACACAGGGAGTACCCTTTATCTGAGACAAAATAGAGGGTACTCCCCTATCTCTTTAAACAAAAATGAAAATTTCATGGGAATCCTCAAGTCCTATATATATTATTTACCAATTTTTTTCTTTTTTTCTATTCATTTTACCTTTCATCTCTTCAAAAGTCCAAGACTAAAAATGAGAATTGGACTATGTGTAAGGTTTGTTGAAGTAGATGATATATTGTTTTTTTTTAAACTCTCATTTTACTTATATATTAATATGAGGGTATAATAGGGTAATTTAAACCATAGAAATTATTTTCAAAAGTTTATTAGACCCTCATAATCTATCCTTTCACTTTGTATCATCTCCCTACACTAAACTTCTCAAGACTGAGTTCAAACATGATTGTGATTGTGCTTTGAAAAATAGGGGTACTTGTAGGTTGTATTTATGTGTTTTATCTTGATAAAATCCTTTAAAATCCTCCACCGGGTCTCCTTGAACCATTTATCACTTATTTTCATTCATTTTAATGCAATGTAAACATAAAAAAACCACTCTCTAGTTCACTATTTTCCTGAGTCAATACAATCAACTATAGGTCAAAAATATTGTAGGTGTCTTTGGATACTTTGACATTATTTCATGATTTAAAAATTTCTTAAATTTATCTATTTCCCTCTACTTTATTTTTAATCACCCTGGATGGCTAAAACAACATCAAATACATACTCACAACCCACTGTCAACCTACCCTGTTGTAAGTGCTTATTTCCATAATGTACATAGTAGGAATGTGCATGGGAGGCAAAACAACAATCTCTACCTCTCCTTTGATGATATATTGAGTCATGAGTACCACTTAAAACACTTTAAACCACTATCAAATATTTTCATGATCTAGAATGTTCAACCTATAGTAAAAGATTACTTTTTGAGTTTAGTGGTTTTGTAAGCAACTTTAGGCTTCTAAAAGACTGTCTTCTTCTTATCATTCTCTCTTCAAACTTTTCAAAGTCCCTATCCATGATAGAGGATTCAAGGTGATTGCATCTATATATCTTATAAACCAATACAAGTCTATTTCAAGACTTTGGAAAAATGACTTTGATCTCTATTTTGTACCTTTAGGGAAAAGAGTCCCTGTATCACTCTTTTGACTCTAGAGGGTGATACACACTTGCATTTTCCAAACTAGTCTCTCATATGGATCTGCACTAATTCTAAACCAATTTTATGACTTTGATAAAGGTTTTCATTATGTGATTCAACACTCAAAATTTATATTTAACTCTCTGTAATGTCACCTGTAGATGCACATTTTCTTATATGTAGGCAGTGAATGCAAGGAGATCAATATGCATAACTCTTATATTATTATGAGTTTTAGGCTCTTCTCAAGGATTAAAAATAGTAAATTTTAATTAAAAATTAAATTTTTCACCTTCAAAACTTTATTTTCAACATACTTGGTCCTATGAGGATGCTTGTAGGTGTATAGGAGTTACAGGTAGACATTGAGTAGGATTCAAATCATGTATATAGTGAATGATCTCATGAATAGGCCTCAACTTTTCAATAATTATCCAAATGGATGCTATCAATATCAGGGTGTTGAAACAAGTATTATAACCTATGTTCCAACATGATATTTCCCCTCCATGGCACTTGTAGATAAATATGTCTATGGCAGATTGTGTATGTTGTATATGACTACAAATTCATGAAACATTGCTTGTAGAATGGAATTACAAGGTAAAGGGGAGAAATATAAAATTTAAAAAATGATAAGTAACCTATTTCAACTCACTAAAACCATTAACAAGCATTAATATATAGAACATGGTGAAAAACTAACAACAACATAGAATGGGATTAGTTTGCAAACATGATGTGATTGGAATCTCAAATCAACTCCAAAATTTAAAAAAATCATGAAAAAAATTATAGAATGAATCTAACATCATCTATAACTAACTTCAAAAACTAGTTCATATGTAATTGTCCAAACCAAGGTAAAACCCATAGACTACATAGATTAGTAGGTAAATTTGAAAGGTCAACTTCTTAAAAATTGTTCATGAAGCTCATACCACCATTCCTCCTCAACCAAACATAAAATTAAATATGAATGAGTGTAGAATATACCTCTAAGATCATTTTTCTTGAAAAACCTTGTGTTGACCATACCAAATATGAAACTAAAAGTCACTTCTACTTTCCAAGAAAGGTGAAAATGGAGCAAAATGGTTTTAGCTCAGAAGTGACACTTCCAAAGCAAATCAAAATGGAACACTTCCCAAGGAGACTGTACAAGTGCCAAACTCTTCTTTTCCTTAAGAAAACTACCTTTTTCTCTAATTAACCTACCAATTTTAGTTTCAAATACTAGATTAAGAATTCTTAGAATATATGTCACATGATATGACCCATATAAACCTTCACATTTCCAAATAAATCCAGACAAGTCATTAAATGCACCTTTTTGACCCCAAAATGATTCAAAATTAATAAAGGGACTAAAAAAATAATCACCAAGGCTAGTACAACATTGGATGACCGTAATTGACCTATAAAACACCCTATGACATCCATATTACACCCCTACAGACCTATAAACTCAATTTTTTACCTATAGGTTCCCCAAATTGACTTTAAAATAAATTTGGTCAATAGTTGTCATGGATCTAATCAATGGGTGGCAGCATGCTCCCCAATGCTTATGACATTACAATAAGAGCCAAAAATTGTCTCATTCAATTAGGGAATTTTTTTCCTTTCCCTCCAATGTTGTCATTACTAGAATTTCCTCCCATTAAACCTATTATATCCCCAATTCCCACAAGAAGAAGTCAAGCAACTATACCTCTTATCCCCTCAAATTATTTTAATGAAGTTAAGTCATTGCTTAAAAGCTTTGGCAATGATTTGTTATCCATTAAAAGGTATAAATTCTAAAACTATAAGCCTGATCAATTATCTAAATAGACATATTATCCCAATAGGAATCCATACCAAGGTAATTCACAACTAAAAATCCAAATCATGTAAGTAAAGCCCCCAAATATTCATGTTTTGGCTACCCCAAGTACTTCTAAGGCCATCCTTCCTATCCAAAACAACTTGAATTTAAAATATGAGTGGTGTTATCCTTGTGCCCAACCACATAATCAAAATTATTTCCCTCATGGTTTCATTATTCAATCCTTGATCTATAAAGCATATCAAACCCTAAAGGGAATCAAGTAGAAACTACTACTTAGTAGGAAGAGGTACAAGTACATGTTCAAAATGAGACCACTCTTTTGAACTAGAAAAAAGAAGATTTTTGTGGTGTAAACCAAGAGGAAATGCTGACCAATGGTGGTAGTTCAGTGGGGTAAAATATGTGCTCTAAGAAGAGGGAAATATAAAGTGATCAACCTCCTAAGGTTGAACAAGATACAACTTCTAAAGTTGTGCAAGAGATTGTAAAAAGAAACACAACCTATAAGCCACATAATGTGCTGATTGGTTAGCCAAAGTTAAAAATGTTCATCCCAAATCTCATAAAAGAAGATGTAGCTTCCATAATGGCACCATAAAAGGTTGGTAACATTATTTTTAGTATTTTAGAATAAATCAAAAATACTAAATTTAATGTTACCATGTAGGAATCACTATCCATCCTATCACAGAGGGACTTGCTTCAGGAAACTCTAAAACATTTCCAAGAAATAGCGAAGGTTTTAGTTAAGGGACCCACTACTGAGGTTATATTTTTTCTACCTCAAATGAACACAAAATTAATTAAAAATATTAATCCCCCTCATTTCTAAATTTCCCTCATAGTTGACAAAAATCTTGTTCCTAATTATATGATAGACTCTGGGGCTAGCAGCTTTGTTATGCCCAAGAAAATAATGGACACACTAGGAGCTGAATACACACCAATCACAAAAGGCATGGTTAAATTAAATGGAAATATTGTACAATTTTTTTGAGTTATTAAAGGTATAAATATTACCATCCATACATGTATAATCTTATCCATATCCCAAGACATCTCAGTTATTGACCTACCCCTATTTTACCATCTACCTTTCTCGAGACTTGACTTTAAAAATATGAGGGTACTTATCTATTGATTGGTCACATATATTACTTATCACAAGATATGGGACTAGAGTGATCATAAGGTATGAACCAATTTCCAAATACCACATTGGACCATACACTCTTGTCCTTGTGGATATGAATTGCACATTACAAGATCAAGAGGAGTAACTTGACCATGAAGTTACAATACCTTTGGAAGAAATTCCAAACACTCACCATGACAAATGGGGATCAAATTTATAATGTTATCCTTATGAATATGTCAAGTAAACAATTTAGGTTACGTATCTCATCCATGAAGGTGATGAAATCATCCTGAATCCTGTTAAACTAGTCAAAGATCTTAAGGGTATATGGCAGGGACTGAAATATGATGGTCAAACAAGCATAAGTTCTCTCTTTGGGAAAATGGATAGTGATAATGTCACTAAAGATAAGCTAAATAACAAAGTTGAGCAGTTGATAACTACCTTATGAAAGGTCAAAGACCCAAAAAATCCACTTGAATCCACCTAGCCAACTCAATCTCTCTCTCAGTTCCATGATAAAGAAACATTTGATATAATGACAAAGATTGGTACAATGGGTAGGGATACAAAGGACTAGGCTAAATAACTAGTCATCAAAGGAAACAACATGATAGGGTTGGTCATGGATTATTAAAGACACTAATGGATGACCTATAATATCTAAAAGTAGAAATCAATAAATATGAGGAATAGGTTGAAAGACTATAGCTCTACTTCATGAATTTGTAGGCCATTGATTAGATAGAGAGTGATACCTTCATGTTTGAAAAGATAATCAAAAATCCTTTAGAGAATGTTGAGCTAGAAAAGGTAGACAAATTTAGAATCATAATACTTAGTGAAAATATTGATAAGGTAAGAGCACAAGTGACAAGGCCATGGATGTAATGTATGACATTGAAGATTTAATTTGTAAATTATCATGTGACACAACAGATTACCAAAATAAACCTCTTCCTATTTAGTTTGTCCAGAATAAACTCAAAGAAGTGATTTGGAGGGAGTCAACACATGACCCAAATTTAAATTTGAATTCCATCTAGTAGTTCATCAAGTACCATAGTCAACTTGATCAAATGGGTAAGGATATCCAATTTTATAGAGATTCTTTTAGAGAGTTATTTAAGGTAACTATAGAATGTGACATTAGTAATCTGTACACAATTGGTCTTGATGAAGAACACCTAAAATAAATATTTAGAAGATTTGACACTTAAATAGAGAAGATATAAGTTGAAAGGGATAAGGGATCCATAGATGTCATTGTTGAAGATTAATTTTTAAAATTATTTGAGAAGAATCTTTTTTGTAAATTACAAATTTTGTAAGATACATTATAAAGTTACAAGTTGTAAATTGCAACCATCATTTTGATAGCTCTTAAATTTTATTTTAAAAAGAGTTACTTTTAATTTTAAATTATCATTTTGCCAAATTTTTATTGAAAAAGTGCAATTTGTATTTTTCATTTTTATTTTAGCAGGTTGAATGACCTGAAAGTTGTAAAAACTCATGTTATAATTTGCACATTACTTTTTGTCAAGTGACTTATAATTTGTAAAATTCTCAACATAAAATTACAAGTTATGTTTTTCAATATATGTTTTAAAATAATTAAATATTATAAAAAACATTCATCTCTATTAAAATATTGACCAAGTCATAAGGTTTCATTTTGGCACCCCATTTCTTGGTGAAAGACTTCTTCCACGAAACTTAGAGAGGGATGGTTCAGATGGAAGACTCCAACAACATTTTATCTTCTTTAAAAATTTGAGAACTACATAACTACTTGTAAAGTCATTTTATTCCTTCTACACCAATAAAGATACCTCTTCAAGCTATAATGAGGACACTTGTATGAACAATCCCTGATTTTTTGCTCTAAGAGGAAGTGTAAAGGTTTTTTACCTCTTCTCTCTCAAGAGAGTAAATTTTTGTATAAATATGGGTCTCCGACATAGCCCATGAATATTTTTTATAATATACAATTTTTTCTACTTTTGAGAAGTTCATCTACATGTTTTAACCTAGAGAATATTAATATACTAAAGTTTTTCCTTTCTTATTTTGTATTATCTTTGTGTATGTATGGATTTTGTTACATTTATGAACAATATAAGTATCATTTTTAGTCATATAAGATCATATGTGGTATTTATCATGCCATTTTGAAATCTTTGTGAGTAAATATTGAAAATTATCCCTTATTTCATAAAATATCCAATATTAGCTTCAATTTCAAAATCATACAAGGTTGCATCAAGATATTTCAATATATTTCTCTTTAAACTATGTTTAATACAAGAAAGTAATAATTTCCACTAAAGCCCTTTGGTGCATCACCATTTCCAATTTTAAAAAATCCTTCCAAACTCTTTTTCTTATAAGTTAAAACCCTAGTTAGGACCAAAATCACTAAAGAAACTATAGTTAGAAGTGAGTTGGTCATGCATCAGTTGCAATAAGCTTAGTGAAACAAAGTAATCCCTCTCTTTGTAGTCATCTAATTACTATCACTATTGTGATGAAATTATCAATCTAAGCAACATTATATGATAATGCACAATCTAGGCCAAAATCACTAAAACATGCTAAATAGTTTGAACTTGTCACATACAAGTGTCGATTTAAGCTAATATATCCCTAAATGGGGAAATGAATTTTATGTGATTATTATCTTTTCTCAAATCACTTTGATTCAAATTGTGACCATGCTAAATGACACTCTATACTACTAAATTCTTATAATTTGGAATCACACATCACGTGCATTTGTTATTTTGTGTCCATAATTCCTTAACTAGGGTATTGTTCAGTATGCAACTGACACCTTCTTCTTCTTATTATATTCTAGTCAAATTATGACTTTGTAAAATGACATTTCCAACCAATTTGACTAATCATGTGAAAAATTTACAAAGAATTATAGAAAATTAATCAATCACTTAAGTAAATTAAATCAAATCAAGAGCTTAAGTGAAATTTCCATGGAAGTTATTGTAAAACTATTTATTAGAAATTCATTCCTCAAATCTACATCATCCCATGATGTCATTAATAGGGTGGCATTTATAAGCCATTAATGGAATAAATATCAATATTAAGCTTTCCTATGCCTCATCAATTCCCCATTCTTCCAAATATTTATGGCTTGTCCCTCTAAAATTGAATTAGTTTATGGCCACAGATCTTGATCTCAAGATGGATGGTGATATTTGATTCTGCACAGTCTTGAAAAGCTATAAATAAGTGAGCCAAGACCACCATTTGTAAGATGTAGTTATAAAAACATACTATGTAGAAATTTATATAGAAAATATTCACCAATTTTCACAAATAAAAAAAATCTTGTGAGCCTAATCCATTGGTGTACTAGGAAGTGATGAAAGAGCATGCTACTCATCATTGATGAAGACTTAGAGCAGAAAATATAGGAAAAAACACAATTTTTGGCTACTCTTTGAAGGAGGGACATTATTTGTAAGGTTTGGTAGTATTAATTCTTTAAACAAATCTTATAATTCATTTACAACACCTCATGAGGGAGTGGGATTGATGTTTTATTGTCTATATGATTTTTTATAGAGATTTTATGGACTAATGCACGGACTAACACATCTTGTAATCCTACTCTGCATTTTGGTATGCCCAATTAGTTTCAAACTATGACATGGGTTTTCCTACCACTGATGGTATTTAGTCCAAATGGTAAATTATACCTAATTTACTCAAACCAAGTACATAAGGTAAACTGATAGCACCTTTGGTCAGAACTTAGAAAGGTGAGATTTTGAATTTAGACAAATAAAAAGACTTTGAAATTTTTACAAAGTGAGCAAATGGTCTAGACTCAAATGGTAATCATAAAAACATTGTTAGGTACCATTTAATATGTTATTATTGAACCAGTGTAGAAATAGATTCTTGTAATCACGTCAGGAAGTATGTTGCTTGCCAATAATATGGTAATTTGATATATACACCTTCCTTGCCACTCCAGTTAATTACCACACCATAGACATTCTCTGCATGGGGCCTCAAACTCATCAAGAAAATCAAGCCAACCTCTTATAAGGTCCACAAACATATTCTATTTACTACTGAGTATTTTACTAAGTGGATTGAGGCCATTCCTCTCATTTACATATCTAGGAAGTAGATTGCCAAGTTTATTCATTACCATATCATCTATCAAAATGGTATCTCAGCCCATATTATATTTGATAATGATGGATCATTTGTAAACCATGATGTTAAGGATCTTTGTACCTAATAAAAAAATCTAGCACAAGAAATCCATACCATATAACCTACAAAGTAATGATTAAGCTAAGGCATCGAATAAAACCATTGTTGTAATCCTAAATAACATTGTCAATGATGCTAGCCATAATTAGCACTTGAATATCTTTCCTTCCCTTTCAGCTTATCTCACTAGTTATCTAACCCCCATAGAATCCACTCCATACTCCCTTGTTTATGGCTCAGGGGATATTATCCCAATTGAGATTGAGTTGCCTTCATTATGCATATCCTTGAAGAACATTGAAGATGATGAAGATTATAGAGTTTCTAGGTTGAAAGAACTCAAGATCCTTGACAGAAAGAACTTGTCTTTCATATATATCTTGAAATAACATTAGAATAGATTGTGTAGAATCTATAATAACTACATTCTCCCTAGGGAGTTTAAAATTCATGATTTGGTCTTGAAGGAGAATCAAAAGAACACTAATGTTGAATGGAATAAAAAGGGCAAGATCCAACCCAATTGGCTAGGCCCACATATAATCACATCAAACTATGTATTGGCTAGTCTAGATGGTGAATAACTCCTAAAACACATGAATATTGTACATCCCAATAAATTATACACTTGACAGTCTTTTTGAACCATTGTCTACAAGAGCCCTTACGTAGGGGCAACTTGTGCTAAAGTCATTTTATCACACTATTATATTTTTGACCATCCTATCTTGGACCATTTTTATTCTATCTAGTTCTATCCTAGACCATTATAACCTAAATAATATTATTTTACTACTCTCAAATGTTGTAACCTTAGATAGTTGGTACTTTGGATCATTTATATTTCACTAGACTCATTTTTATCCCACTCTAGACCATTGTAACATGGACCTTTCCACTGAGAACCATATTATTTTCATCCCTAGACCATTTTAATCTAGATTTTTATATTCCATAACAAATTATAATTTTGATTATGACTCAGGAATTATGGACACATTCAGTGCCCATTCTACAAAGCAATTCAACTTGAGCAATTTTTCACAACTTCTTATAGATAAATAAACACAAACATATCGACACATGGTTTTTTCCTATTACATGGTTCTTTAGATTTATCCAATAGTACATACTATTTTATTATTATCTTTATATTATTTGGTAGGCATTGTTTCCTTTACATGATCACATGTACCATTGTAATATGTTTAGCTATTTACTTATCTATGGATATACAACTCCTCAACTAAGTGTTTTCTATACCATTGTTTATCTTCATAAGTGCCACTACATCCAACTTTAGCTATTATTATAACTAATACTCTTGGGTTAGTTCCTTTTACCATTATTTATATTCATACTCCCTATTGCAACCAGTTTAGCTATTGATTGGACACTTACTTGTGGAAGTGCATCTCCTCAGTTAGGCAATTCCCTAGAACTTTTGTTAATATTTCATTTTTTTTCTTATCCCCAAAACATAAAAAACATTAGAAACTAATAAGAAACAAGAACCAAAACATTGTATTTCACTTTTGTTATTATGATCCCTTGATCTTGTAATTTTCCAGGTAATCATTTGAATGCACTCACTATTTTGTGAGCCCATTTCCTTAATCCTCTATAATACAATCATATTTTATTATCATCACTTGCATTTTATCCCATTTCCTAGGATAAATACATTTGGCCTGAAGTTCATGTTAGATATCGCATCCATGGAACTATGTAGGTAATGTCCACTTGCCTCATACATCTAGAGTAAGATTGGCCACCCCTTATTTTTTTTGCATTTTCCTCATTTTTTCTATGTTATTGTTTTCTTATTACTTGGGGGAAAATTTTCCATCATTATTCTTGTCTCTTTGTGCTTTTTGTTGTTTTCACTAACATTATGATTAACCCTTAATTGTGTGTGTTTTGTTGACTTTTATTATTATTTTGTTATGCCTTATTATTTCTCCATTTATTTTTATTAGTGTTTTAGTGTTCATTTTTTATTTTGTATTTGCATTATGTTGTGTCCTTATTTTTTTATTAATTTTTTGTTGTGTTTTCATTGTTATTTTGTTAAGTTGGTATTTTTCTCCATTGCTGCTTTGTTATTTGTGCATCTTTATTAGTAATTTGTTCTTTGTTTCTTGGTGTTTTGTTGTCACTCTCCTTTTATATTTTGTTTTACTATTTGGTTTTGTTATTTATATTGTTTTGTTCTTTTTTATTTAAATCCATTCTATAAAAATTTTTAGTCTAGTTTCCATTTAGGCTTGATTTTTTAAGGTTTGTGTTTGAATTTTTTTTATTATTTGATTATTTTCCAAGTACATTTTTTTCAATGCACGTGAATCTTGATTATTCATATCTTATTTTCACAATATTTAAAATAAATTATTCTTGATTTTTATTTTACACATTCTTATTCCTACTTAAATCTTGATTGTTCATATATTCATTTTAAGTTAGGTTGCATTTTTGTATTGTTCTTTTTCTTGTTTTTTTTCGTTTGTTTGTTGTTCAAATATCAATAGTTGTAACTTTGGTTTTGGTATTTTTTTATCATTGTCCTTAGTTATAAATATTCAGCTTTAAACTGACCATTTTAAAAAATAAATATAATGTTATTGTAAGTTACTCACACTTATGATGCATAATTTCAAATTTTCTATATTAAACACCAAGTGATCTAAATCCAAAATTTAGTGAATCTCTAAAGATCACTTATGAATACATCATACCTAACACGAGACTCTATGCAAGATGTGCATCTCTTGACATACAATATGAGTCTATTTGACTATGTATATAGTTAATTTGGGACATGCAAATCTTAAATTATATTCTAGCATCTAGTCATACATAAAGCAGAACAAAAACATCAACATCCATATGCTAACTAAGGATGTGCATCTCCTAAAACTATCATATAAAATCATATCATAAGAAGATCCATTTATATGAACACATCATGTGACAATGAAATAATAGTAAGAGTCCATGTACAAGTAGCACTAAGACAAAAATGTATGTAATATATATCTCTCAAAACAATATTTTTATACATCATGACAATATCTATACATACTATAAAATACAAAAAATGAGAGATAACACAATCAGATTTCATCATGCTTGTCCCTAGGGGGACTATGTTGGAAACTTTTCCCTATCCTATATGTAGTTGTTTCTAGTGGACGTAATGGTGGAGGCCCTATGATAACTCATTTTGAAACTAGATACATCACCTACTGTTCTAACTATATCCCATGTTTGGACTTGGAGGTATGTCTAGTCTATTGTGACCTCAAATACTCCCTATAGGAGGCCACTCTCCACACCACCAAAACTACCACCTCATATGCCCACTTCTAGTAGGCTATCTCATCCTTGGCATGTAGAACATCATCCTTTATACACAAGGTGTCATACTTGGCCACAATAAAATTATCCATGGATTTCCCTAACCCTATTATTGTATCTACCCTAATTATTTGTGCCTCATCCCTTTCCTGTGTCAGCCTCTAAACCTCCATCTAAGTAATGACTAGTTGGCCAACCACTATCACATACCATATATCTCATGTGGAGAACTAGGCTTAAACCCCTAATAGTTGTGACACTTATCCCTTGAGATCCAAAATATCTATATCCTTGGCTATAATCAAGCCTTGTATCTTAGTGGTCTCTCCTTATACAATAGCTAACTACACCTATAACCCAACCATAATGCATTATACCCTGCTATCTCTAAAAGGTGTGCAAATATCTTTAGATCCTATCAATCAAAGTTTGGTCCTTTATAGCCTCCATATATCTAAGGTCCCTTCCATTCTATATCATATCCTTATTTATATATCTATCTTAGAGATCCATACCTCTTTATAACTTATCCCTGTACCTAGGGCATCCCCCATATCCACATCCTAGCCATCTAGCTTGGCCATCTCCATATCCTCTAATAGATCCTACTACCTCTAATGTTGTACAAACTATAGTGGAATAACAAATGGAATTGTTGTATACACTAGCACCTAACCTTTCTACTATGTTGGGGCCTATCCCTGATCCCTCTTCATCATAACCCATTTCTATCTCAAAACTAGCTTTTGGGCTAATGGTCTCATAAGTCAAATAGGTTGGACTCTCAACCACCATGTGCCATACAAATCCATCACTCCTAAATATATAATTATATTATTTTAGTCCCACATCACATGCACTACCCTATCATAATTAGTGACTACCTCTACCCTAGGTACTGGTGGCCCCCACTCCCTAATCTCCCAAGTCATATGGGTGAAATAATGTGGACCCTGTAGGATGTCCTATTGCATACTAAGCTACCACTAGACATTATCTAGCCTATATCTCTCCATAGTATAATCATGCCACCTAGTGATATAACATGGTATGATCATGTATTCAATCACAAACAAGTCTTACACCCATGCAAATTATGTCCCTGTATAGGGATGCCAAATGAAATCCCCATCCTCCATCTCATTGATGGCCCTCCTATAATAGGTTAGGTCCCCCAAGTGTCCCTGCATCCCTAATATTATTGGGTACCATCCCTAATCCACAATATCCTTTGGTTACCTCTGATACCTTAGCTCCATTGGACATGAAATCACAAAGTACTCCCAAGCCCATACCTATAGTAGTGTGATATGCCTTATGTTGTGCTCTCCATTATATGCAATCATGTGTAGATCCTTATACAACTATGCCACAATCATAGGTCCCAAAAATGAACCACATTAGGTGATCAAACATTTTATATACCACATTGATCAACCCCAAGGTAAATTAACACACATTCTTATCAACCAATATAATTTCACTCACAAGAGCTATCAACACAACTACCTCTAGGGGAATTGTCTCCTATCTTGATCCACTCTATATGGTAAAATCCAACTCCTCAAGTGTATCCATGTATATGCACTCATCCAGAACCTCCTACTCCACTACCCCTATTAGGTCATCCATTGCTTCTTATATCCTTGCCCCCATCTAAGTAATCCTAGGTCCTCACATGGGTACCCACAAAATCTAGTTCACATCCTCCAGTGTCACTATCAACTCCCTAGTCAACAAATGAAAGGTGGAAGCCTTAGAGTGCCATCTTTATATTAGCACTGACATGAATGATCTATCTACATGAATCATTGGAAACCATGCTAGGTGATATAGGTCTATATCTTAAAGAATTCCCATGAGCTCATCTATCATGAGCCCTTATCATTGTAGTACTCGAGAGCACCACTCCTAAGATGTGATGAACACCACTCACTCCTAAAAATCTAAATCAAAGAATCATGTTAGTTATCTTTCTATCATATTTTTCTAATTTTGAGGCCTAGACTAATCCTCTATGTGTCTCTATCTTTCTTATTCTAATTTTTGGCCTAGATTACTCTCTCTGGGGCCATATTATACTTTTCTCTAGCATTATTGATGTTATTATGGTTATCCCACCATTTAACAAGATGTGTCCACTTTTTACTAGGGAAATCTTGTTGTTTACCATGACCTTAGTGATATATAGGTCATTCCCACTGATTGGCAAGGCAATCCCATCAATCTTTGCAAAACCACCATTTGACAGGGTTAAATTCACTTAAAAAGGTGAACTTTCCAATGTCTTGGTGATATTTCCATTTTGACCCATGATCTTGGTGAAATGTTGGAGAGATCACTAATCTCATTGCATTCCTATCATTTTCATAGGCAAATTCACCATTTTCCAAATTGGGAAAATGGTAGGATCATCCCAAATCTAACTTCTTACATGAATTAAATGCAATAAATGACAAATTTAAAGAACCAAAAGAGTACTTACTAATTATTTTATCCCTAGTGGTCACTTGTACTCTCTCACATGCTCCCCAAGGTGTTGGTGGCATAAGATATTGGCCTTTTTATTGAGCTAGCTCATGTACAAATACTATAACTCAAAAATTATTATAGATAGGTTGCAAAATAACTTGTTTATACCCACATGGGTCAAAATATAGTAAAATGTTCAAAATTTTCACCCCCTAGGCCTATAGTTGCATCATTTTATCAATCTTTTCTACTATTTTAGCTCTTCTAATCTATTTTTCCTCCTTTATTCTAATTATTTAAAATTTTAGCTAATTTAATTAAAATTAACAATATTATAATTTATTTCGATCGAGGGACCACCTATCAAATATTTTTAAATTTTATGTCTACCCCTCAAGGGGGAATCATGGGCTACCCATAAAATGTTTGAGGGATTTCATAAAATTATTTCTCCATAATTCATGCAAGCATTAAAATTGAAAAGTGGGAATGAAATTTAGTTCTTCTTATTATAGTGACCTTTTATTTCTTTGAAAAGATGTCAATTTGATCAAATGTATCACAATACATTATTAAATAGGTGAGAAATGTAGACATCCATCTCATATCTCTATTATGCTACAATTATCAATCTAAGCAATATTCTACAAAAATGTAAAATCTTGGTAAAAATCACTAAAATGTGCTAAATGCTTCAAACTTGTCTCTCACAGGTCCCAATTTAGGATAATGTGATCCCTAAATGGTGTAATCATGAGAAATGACACTTTGGACCAATAAATTCTTCTAATTTGGAAGAACACATCATATGCATGTGTTATTTCACATCTATAGTTCCCTAACTAGGGTATTATTCCATATGTAGTTGACACCTTCTTTTGATTATATTCCAGTCAAAGTATGAATTTGTAAAATGACATTTCCAACCAGGTTGATTAAGCATGTGATATATTTCCAAAGAATTATAGAAAATTAATCAAAGCCATGCAAATTAAATCAAATCAAGAGCTTAAGTGAAAATTCCATGGAAGTTATTAAAAAATTATTTATTGGAAATTCATTCCTTGAATATGCATCATCACATGACATCATCAATGGGGTTTCATCCATAATCCATTAATCAAACAAATATAAGGATTAAGCCTTCACATGCCTCATTAATGCCCCATTATTCCAAATATTTATGGTTTGTCCCTCCAAAATTGAATCAATTTATGGCCACACATATTGATCTCAACATGGATGGGCATGATTGATTCTGAGCATTATTAAAAAAATATAAACAAGTAATCCAAGACCACCATTTTTAAGATTCAGTTATACAAACATACTATGTAAAAATTGTTATAGAAAAGCTTCACCAATTTTCATAAATCAAACAAATCTTGTGAGCCTAAGCCATTGGTGCACTAGAAAGTGATGGAGGAGTATGCTAATCATCATTAACAAAGACTTGGAGCACTAAATCTAGGAAAAAACACAATTTTTGGCTAGTCTTGGAAAGATGGATGTTATTTGGAAGGTTTGGTAGTATTCCTTTTTTAAATAGCTCTTAGAATTCATTTTCAACACTCCATGAGGGAATGGGAGTGATTTTTTATTAGCTATATGATTTTTATTGAGATTTTCTTGACTAACACATGGATTAACACATCTTGTAATCTTACTCTACACTCTAGAGGTTCACCTCAATTTTCCAAGGTCCCACGGCTTGGAAGTGATCCCATTATGTCATTAGATTTCAATATACTATATTTCCTAACATATAGTGGGTGAACAATCTAATTGATAGAAATAACCATGTGGAAGATTGAATGGGAAATATAAGAAACAACAGTCACTTATTAATAAGATTCAAACTTTGAGATTTAAACCCTATTGAAAATTTCACATGTCTAAACATCATGAGCTTATTTTAATTTTATGTTTTTCATTTCCCTTGATTCCCTTATGTGTATTGCATTTCTAACTTTAGACATTTTAATTTTAGTTTCTTGAATCTCAACCATGTCTATAAATACACCATACTTAGGGTAAGGATGGTGTTTATACATGATATATGCCATATTTATGATTGAATTTAAATAATTTTGAACTTTATTGAGAGTATCCCTTTTCCAAAATTATGCTTCTTTAAAATCATAGGGGTTTAATTCATATCCTCTAATTCTTAATCTGATAAAATATTGAAATATTTTTTCTCCAAAATATATAGGTATCCTTCGATCATTGCTTACTTTTTTTACTTTAAAAGTAAAACAACTCTTTTAGACAATTGATAATAAATATCCATGACACTAAGATGGTCTGACACATACAAGGTCAAGACATGAGGATGCTAGTGTATTTAATTACCAATACTCTATTTTATTTCTTTAATATGCACTTGTAATATTAACTATAATATAATTCATGGACAACCATGAATTGGTGCACAATTATGGAAAAATTATTATTAGAGAATAATATCAATCAATTTATTGACTTGATTGACTTGCACTATACATAGTAATGTCTTATCATTAAGAAGACATGTTCGCCAGGTTAACTACTTTCCAAACCTTATTCCCATCCTCTTTATTCTCTATATAAGGGAATAGAAAGCTATCGGTTGAGGTAATTGTTGTGGAATAAATTTATTATTATCTTGAAAACTCATGCTAGAGCTTATAAACTCATGACAAATATGTGTATTGTTTTTATTTAATTATTTCATTGATTTAAAATATTTCACGTATTATGGGTGTATGTATTATGTTATCTATTTTAATTATGAACCCTATTCAACCACTTTAATATAATATTAAACCTTTAAAATATTAACCTCTTGTTCTTTAATTATGTGTCACATATAGATCTTCTATTTCATTATCTATATTAGTTATAATTTTTATATATGTTGATTTATTTTTTCTACGTGCTGAGTTTAAAACACATATTTTTGTATCTTACCATAAATACATAATATTATTCTCTCAAATTTCCCTTAGGGGATATTGGTTGATCGAATATCAGTGAACATAGTGACGTACTAAGGGGTTGGAAAAAAATAATTGTTTTCCATTTGATCTAAAAATTTACAAGGTAATAAATCTTAAAGTATAAAATGAATTATATTTATGCATCAAGTGTTGATTTGACATTGCTACAATAGTTTTGGGCCACCTTTGGAAACATACAAAAATAAAAATTCTCCATTTGACCTAATAACATACAAAATATTAGTGAATTTAATTACTCATACACTATTGTATATTTTAAGATGAAATCTTAATATTCATTGCAATATAATTCATGTATAATAATTAATTGATGCATACTTATCCACAAATAATTAAAAAATAATGTATCGATTAAGTTATTGACTTCCAATATTAATATTAAATTATTATCTTCAAGAATAATTTTTATACGAGTTAACTAATCTCCAAACCATATCCATAAACTCCTCTTATCTATATAATAGCATAAGAGAGTTTTTAAGGTAATTATAGTGGAAGAGAGTTATTGTTAAATTGGAAATTTAGGATAGTTATTTTTAATCTAAAGAGGTAGTAATTCTACCTATGGTAATTATGTGTATTATTTTTATTAAAATATTTAATTTATTTTTATTATTGTATGTATAATAGGTGTATGTCTTATGGTAGCTAAAATTATTTTAAATGTTATTAAAACACTTTTAATAGTGGAAATTATAGGGATCCTTCTCTCCTTAGACCCATGTTTTCCTAAAAATAGAACTAATTCCTATATCTAGAGATGGTTTATCTCATGGTTGGATAAATTCTATGCTGTTTTGAATTATGGATTCCTTATTGAATTAATAGAAGAAACATTATAAAAATATATATCATTAGGGAAATGTAAAAGATTTTAAATAATAATAAAATTTATATGAATGTGATTCATGGGGAGTAAATAGGTTTCCACTAAATGGTTGTGTATAACACAAAAAATAATATAAATAAGAATCCATATGAAAATATTTCCTTTTATAAATTCTATAAATGATTAAATTAGTTATAAATAATAACTAACCCCAATTAGAAGCATTCCCTTCCTTGAGAAGGATATGGACAAGTAGTATCCAAATAACATTGACATGTTTTGTCTTATATTTTTTAAATAATATGTTTAGAAACAATGGCATATCTAATGGGTACATCGGAGAGGATCATAGAGTAGGACATGTCCTATTTTATCTTCCAAGAATTAGGATTATATCTTAAATTATTTAATGCATCATAAATTTTGTGTTTGTCTTACCAATTCGAAATCCACTCTTTTGAATAAATCAACACATGATTTAGTAACCTTAAAAAAATTGAATGGAAAATCATGTGACATCCATAATAATTAACTCTCTATGATTTTTCCCCCTTAATTAATCTCAAATAATCACACACACACACACACACACACACACACACACACACACACACACACACACACACACACACACACACACACACACACACAAATAATGGGGATGAAAAAATAAGCATAAAAGAGAAGAGGAGAGAATAGATATGGAAGCCACCAAGGAAGGGGGAAATCAAATTGAATTTTTATGGGGCTTCAAAAGGTAATCCAAGACTAGATAGAACTAGGGGTATATTTCTATATGAGGAAGGTTATCCTTTATTTTTTATTGCTCAAGTATTAAGAGTGGAATCAAATAACATTATTGAAGCTCAATCTATTCATTTAAGTTTAAAGATAACATTCTCTAAAGGCTGAAATAAGAGTTATATTGAAGGGGATTATAAAATTTTAGTCAATGCACTTAAAATGGGGAAATTAAATGTGTTGTTGAGCATTATTCCTATTGTCAAAGTTTGGAATTGATGTTATCATTGATCTCAAAGGTTTTTAAGAAAAGTGTTCATAAGGTCATTGAATAATGTTATTATTTGATAGTATCATTAACATGTATGACATTGTTTGAGGAGAATGTAAGTTATGTTATTAAGGTGAATAATCTTTAAAGAGTATTTCAATATCAGTTGTCAAGCTTCAAATACTTGAGAATCCTAGTCATGGCACTAGTCATAGCTTGTAAAGTCCTAGCGAGAAGGTTTTAGTATGGTGGCCTAGTGATATGGATGCATAAAGGCATAATAGGTGGAAAAAGGTTTCTTGATCATGAATATGAGGAATTTTAGATCTCAATAGAGTTTCAAGGTAAGCCTACAAGGGTAAGAACTTAATTCCAAGTCTGCAACTAGACTAGTTCTAGACTTTGCTTGACCTAATGAGCTGTCATGAGGTGTTGTCAATGCCTATGAAGGATGTAAATTAGTGTTTGAGAATAATATAAGTTTTTTAATTTTTATATTTATGTGTAAAACACATTAAAATATTCATGAAGGTCAATTTTAAGTCCTAATGTGGTTTACAAGTGAAGGTCAAGAGAACAAGGAGAGAGATGGTGGTCAAATGAGGTATGCAATTCAGATTTGAGATAAGAATGAGAATGTGAGCATGGATATAGGTATGATATGTTTTTTAAATCATGTTAATAAGGTTTGAAGTCATGGTTTTCAATATAAGGCATCAAAAGTGGTTCTAAAGTCTCTCATGTGTACAGAATGAAGGGTTCTCAACCCAAGAAGAATTTTTAGGTGTTCATTAACATGTGTAACATATGAATGGGAGCATAATATATTAATGGTAAATTTGGAAGGTTTATATATAAAATTTAAAGTCATTATTTTTTGGAATGAGATTCTAAGCTTTATGAATGATTGCTAACAGTGGAAGATGGTTTAAACAATCAAAGAACCCTAATAATGACCTGATATGAAAGAAGTTTTTATAAAGTTATAAAAATGGATTTTTAGGTCTAGTTAAGTGATTGGAGTTTTTATTAAACTCTCCCAATAATCTCTAGGTGTGATTGGTTTATCAGCTGTGTGAGTAGACCCTACAAGAAAGTGTTAGTTTCTTGGAAAATTATTGTAGAAGTTAGAGTTGACCAAGTCAAAGTTGATAAATGAATGAAAGAAAAAAATTGATACTTGTATTTAATATCCATTATGGTTTTTTTGAAGGTTATATCCCTCATGTGTGCTAAAATGGTCATCCATTTTGAACAATCACTAACAAGCCTAATGATGGAAATAGTGAAAAACCTAGGAAATAATAAGAAGATGTTTAAGTATGTGTTATCATTGAATATAAATGGATAAAATTAAATGGAGAAATTTTTAAATAATTTTAATACATGTTAATTTTTGATATTTTTTTTTCTAAATTAGTGGATATGATGAAAATGTTTTGCATAAGTTGACCTATCTGGTTCAGATGAGACAATGAGGTAGAAGATTTTGAGTTTGGTATGCAAGACTAATATTACCATTTGACCATATTATAATACTATATAATAATGGTATAATTATCACATAAGACAATAAAAATTAATTAGGAGTCTTTTAAAGTGGTCATATATGTGTTGAAGGTCAAAATCACCATGATTGGTCTTTAAGGAAAACTGGCATTTCTAAGTAAGCAAGTTACAGGGGTGTTTTTGAGTCCTTTTAACCTATGAAATGCAGTATAATTCACTTGGTGAATTTTTTGAGGTATATATATATTATTTCAATTTTTTTTAGATAATTGATGTTTTATCCTCATTAGTGTGAGACAAACTTTTTGGGTATGCACAAGCCTGATTGTGAAAATTACTAATAGCATGCTTCAAGTGGTGGTTGGAGATAAAAGGTGTCATGGACATAAGATGATATTGTTAAGGGTATATTTTAGTTTAATATTAAGTTTTACTATCATATATGAAGTTTTAAATTTCTCAAATAAGATCAAAGGGTAATGTGTGCTAATCAAGGCCTAATTGAATTAGGTCTCCTTAAGGCCTAAAATAGGTTTTGTTCCTATATGCTATGACCAACATATTTTAATTTTTTATTAAATTTTTTTGTCATATATTAAAATTTATTTAATGGAAAATATGAGTGATAAAGTGTGTAGGTATATCCAATAAGTGTATGATCAAGATCGTAGTATAAAAACAAGGCCTAATTGACTAGTTAGAGTATGAGTGAGTTGAAGTGGAAAATATATGAATTTGAATTACTAAAGGAGGTATTGTATAAAATAATAAGGGTAAAGATAAACTATCATTAATATATAATAGGGGTAATAAATATGACTATCAAGGTTGAATGACCTAATTTGTCTCGAAGAGACATAGTTGAGTGAAGGAACATAGAAGGTAGTTTGAAAGGGATAAGAGTGTGAAGAGATGAAGAGGTGGTCATCATCAGTTGGTTGAGAAATAATGTGTAATAAATGTGATAAAATTATTTAGGTGGATTCAATGGTGATAATTCATCGATGGGGTTGGTGCCTCTTTGCAAGTAAGTGCTTGTTAAAGCCTAGTCAAGTGGGTGCGTGGCTAGTTGGGGTTGGTGCTCCATGTGAAGTTAGTGCTTCACTAAATCTTTATGTTTATCTTATAGGAATGAATTCCATTTACATATATCAATGTTTTTATTCCCCTTTTAGTTTTCCCACTCAAATAATTTTTTTATGTGTTATGATCTTGTCTCATGCTCATATAAATAGTTCTTAGTGTGTTTATAGTTCATTATATTGCTTTGATAGTTCATGAATGGCAAAGTAAAGTTGTAAAAGTTTTTAAAGACTGGTCAACCACCCCCTCTAAGTCATTTTGATTCTAAAAATTGGTATCATATCTTGGTATTTTGAGACAAGTCTAACATCTTGAAGGTGATCCTAAGAAGCACAATAATGTCTTGTGATCAATAATAATAAGATAACATGTATGATGAAGAATTCTACTATGACAGTGAAGAAGGAGAAGCTGAATTAGACCTTGAAGTTGAGCTCTTAAGTGCCCTTGATGATTTTAAGCATCAAAATAAGACTAAAAAAGATCTCAAGAGTCAGTTATAAGGTGTCAACATAAGGTTTAAGTCAAAAGAAGTTGAGTATGACTAGTTGAAGATAGAGCTAGATTCCTTGAAGGTTAAGCATGAACAACTCATAGAAAAATGAGAAAGTTTGAGAGAGACTGTGAGAAGTTCAAAGAAGTCAAGAGTAACAACATGAAAATACTAATCAATTATACCAATTTAATAAATGATAATTCATGGGGCCATGGGAAATAGAGTAATTAGTCAATAGGTAAGTACATAAATGTTGTTTGATACATCTATCACAATATAGGACACATTGGAAGATTATACTCTAATAGAGTTATAAGTATCTCAAGATTCAAAAATACAAATAAATTTCCTAGAATGTATGAGAAGGATAAAAAATTGGTATGGAATCAAAAGGAAGTTACGATGGATCATATTGAGCTCAAGAGCCAAGATGGACTATTTTCCAAGGAGGAACAAAAGACCAAAGAGGATTCTATGCTAACTTGGACTTCTTTTCACATTAAAGATAAAGGAATAAAATGGTATATAGATAGTAGTTTCTCAAGCCACATGATAGGAGATAAAAATAATTTCATCTCATTGAATAAGAATGTTGTAGGAATATTGAGGTTTGGAGATAACATAAATATCAATATAGTTGGCAAAGGTGTCTTGAGTTTGGATAATGGGAAGACCAAGACACAAAATGTGTTTTATGTGGAAGGTTTGAAATATAACATAATTAGTGTAATTAAAATGTGAAATCAAGGATACACATTAATATTTCATGATAGATGGGATGATATAAGGAGAGCTAAATTAGGAAGGCTAATTATCAATGCCAAGAGGACTGAGAATAATCTATATGTCTTGAATGAGATCAAGAAGGAGAGATGCTTCATGAGTAAGATATATGAAATTTGGATATGGTGTAGAAGGTTAGGTCACCTAAAATTTGACAATATGGTTAATATTAACACTAAGAAGTTTGTGAAGAACATGCCTAATATCACCAAACCTATGACCATATTTTACAGGGCATGTCAACATGGTGAGCAAACTTGAATAAGGTTTAAGTCCAAAGAGTACTCTAATACAATACTATTGGATTTGATACACATGAATATTTTTGGGCCTCCAAGAATTCAAATAATTCAAAGAGATAGTTACTTCATGCTACTCATAGATGATTACACAAAATGACGTAGGTTGCATTCTTGAAAGAAAAGTCAGAAGATCTTGACAATTTCAAGCCATTCAAGGCTCTTGTTGAGAATTAGAAGAATGGTAAAATAAAGTACCTAATATCTGATAGAGGAGGATATTTTTGGTCAAATGAGTTTTATGACTTCTATGAGGTTCATGGAATAAGGAGACAATTATCAGAAGTTAAGACACCTCAACAGAATGGGCTAGTGGAAAGGATGAATAAGATAGTTCAAGAGATAGTTAGAACTATGTTAAATGAGTCTATATTATCTAATGGATACTAGAGAGAGGAAGTAAGCACTATAGTATACATTTTTAATGGAGGATAGATAAAGACTAATGGAAACAAGAATACTTATGAAATATGGAAGGGGAGACCTGCTAATGTGGAACACTTTAGAGTGTTTGGGAGAAAATGTTTGATAAAAAGAGATGATGAAGACTTAGGAAATTTTTATTCCAGATATGATGAAGGTATATTCTTAGGATACTCATCAATGATATTATCCTATAGATGTTATAACAAGATCCTACAAAAGATAATGGAAAGCACCAATGTGAAGATTGATGAGATAAAGGAATAACATTCATAATCAAAGGAAACTTTAGAGAATATGGACTTAAATAATGAAGAGGAGACTATAGAGGTTGATGATGAAGAATAATAATTTGAAGAGAGATAGGATTCAAAAGGACCCTTAAGATAGATTCAAAGAGATCGCCCTGAATATCAAATAATTATCAATAAGAATGCAGGTATGCAAACAAGGAGAGGATTGATAAGTAATCCAAATCAAGATAATATTTATATATTATACAAAATTTAACCTAAAAATCATATATAATCAAGTAAAGACAAATTATAGATAGGTGATATGAATGAGTAGTTAGACTGAATAGATAAGAATGAGACTTGTGAACTAGTTCCTAGGCCTACAAATAAGAATGTCATTGGCACAAAATGGGTTTTTAGAAATAATTAGAATGAATATGGATAAATCACTATAAACAAGGATAGATTGGTATGCAAGGGATATTCACAAGTTGAAGAAGTAGAATTTTAGGAGACCTTTACACCAATAGCAATATTGGAGCCCATTAGATTATTTATAGCATATAAAATATTAAAAGGGTTCAAGGTATGCCAAAAGAATGTCAAATTTGCTTTTTTGAATGGGAATTTGTAAGAGGAAGTGTACATTGAGTAACCTAAGTGGTTATCACTATCTGATGACAAAGACTATGTTTTCATATTAAAAAATGTTCTCTATGGTCTAAAAAAAGCTCCTTGAGCTTGGTATGCTAGGTTTGATAGGTATGTATTAGATCAAGGGTTCAAAAGAGGAGTTAAAAATAGTAATCTATACATCAAGATAGAATATGACCATCAGTTGATAGTAGTTGTCTATGTGGATGACATCATATTTAGTGGAAATAATATGCACATGACTATGGCCTTTGCAGAGGTGATGAATAAAGAATTTGAGATATCCATGCTAGGAAAACTATCATTCTTTCTTGGGTTTTAAATCATTCAATATAAAAAATGTATATTCATCTCACAAGCCAAGTACATAATACAAATGTTGAATAAGTATGAGATGGAAGGTTGCAAGGTAGTGAGTACACCCATGATCATAGGGTGTAAGTTGAGTAAGGAAGATGAATCTTCAAAGGTTAATTAGATGTCATATAGGTTAATGATTGGAGTTTTGTTGTACACCACTAATTCTAGAGCTAAAATCATGAAATAGTAGGTATTATGAGAAGGTTTGAAGTAGTTCCAAAGGAGAATCATCTACAAGAAATCAATTTTGAGCATTGTTTTTGTAGTTGACGTTTGGCATTAAAATTATCATTGATGTCAAAGGTTGTTCATGAGGTCATAGAACAATGTTTTTGTCTAATTGCACCCTTGAGAGGTATGACATTGGTTGAGGAATTTATAATACATGTGATCAAGATGTATAATCATAAAAGAGGATTTTAAGATCAATTTCAAAAAAATTCAAGTGTTTGAACTTAGCAAGAGACTTGAGATGGTGCATGCATAGGATGCTTAGTCTTGTGCATGAAATAACATGGTGCACTAGTGAAATGGATGAATATATGAATAATAGGTTATATAGAGTTTTTTGATTATGAATATGAGGCATTGGATCACTTAGGTGAGTTTTAAGGTGAGGCATTGTGGGTAAAATCTATAGACCTAACATGCAACTAGACTGGTTCTAGAACCCACCTTACCTAATGAGGTGTCATGAGGTATTATCAAGACATATTATGAATGTATGTCAGTGATTGAGCATTTAAAGAGGTTTTATGACATGTATATTATGTGTTGATATCTTGGATAGTGGCTTGAAGGTCAATTTCAAGGCCTAATGTGACTTGCAAGTCAAAGGCCTACAGAGCAAAGAGAGAGATGGTGGCTAGATGGGGTATCAAGATAATTTTCAAGGTAAGTGTGAGTATATGTGGATTTTCATTGGTATTTCATGTTTTTCCAAGTATTTTGACCAAATTTTAGGTCAAAATATGAAGTTTGAGGTAAAAAAAAAGACTTTAAGGTCTCTTGAGTGCATAGAATGGAGGGTTCTAAACCTAAAAAGGACTTTCAAGTATTCATTGGCATATGTAACCTCTGAATAATAACCTAATATATTAATATTATATGGGTAAGGGTCCTAGGTAAAATTTAAAAACATTGGTTTTTGGAATGAGGGGCTAATATTTATGAATGATTATCAAGACTAGAAGATGGTTTAAACCCTCAAAGAACCCTAATACTGACCCAATGAGAAATATATTATTATAAAATGATCAAAATTATTTGTTATGAATATTAAATTAATTGGATTTTGTACTAAACTCTCAAAATAACCTCCAAGTGTGATTGTTTTTGTAGGTTCTATCCCTCAAGAATGCTAAATCTATCTTACAAGTTGTCTAGTCACTAATAAGCCTAATGGTGCAGACAATGAGAAAACCATGAATAAGTGAGAAGTTTATTAGGGATGTGTTATCATTTATTAGGGATGATTCAAATTAAATTAATACATTTTTAAATACCTTTACTACTTTTTCATGTTGGATAGATGTTTTTGAGGTTAGTGGATATGATGAAAATCTTGCTCATAAGTTGACCTATCTTGTTCAGATGAGATAGTGAGGTACAAGACTATAAGATTGGTATTAAATAAAAATATTTAATAGGTTATATATAGTTTATTTATTATACATATGATGCATTAGAGCACTCAGGTGAGTTTTAAGGTGAGCTTATAGGGGTAGAACCTATCAACCTAACATGCAACCAGACTACTTCTAGAACCCACCTAGCCTAATGAGGTGTCATAAGGTATTATCAAGACATATTAATAATGTATTTTAGTGGTTTATCATGTTAAGATGTTTTATGACATGTATATGAGGTTTTTATATCTTGGACAGTGGCTACAAGGTCAATTTTAAGGCCTAATGTGACTTGCAGGTCAAAGACCTAAAGAGCAAAGAGAGAGATGGTGGCTAGATGGGGTATCTAGATCAGATTAAAAGGTAAGTGTGAGTATGTGTGAATTTTTATACGTATTTAATGATTTTAAAAGTATTTTTATCAAATTTTAGGTCAAAATTTTAAGGTTGAGGCAAGAAAAAGACTTTAAGGTCTCTTGAGTGCATAGAATTGACGGTTCTAAACCCAAGAAGGACTTTCAAGTATTCATTGGCATGTGTAACCTCTACATGAGAGCCTAAAATATATAATATTATATGATTAAATTTCCTATATAAAATTTAAAATAATTTTTTTTTGTAATGAGGGGCTAATATTTATGAATGATTGTTAAGACTAGAAGATGGTTTAAACCCTCAAAGAACCCTAATACTGACCCAATGAGAAATATCTTGTTATAAAATGATCAAAATTATTTTGTATGAATATTAAATATATTTTATGTTTTATTAAATATAATAATAACCTCAAAGTGTGATTGGTTTTTCAGGTTCTATCCCTCAAGAGTGCTAAATCAGTCTTAGAAGTTGTCTAGTCACTAACAAGCCTAATGGTGCAGACAATGAAAAAAATAGGAATAAGTGAGAATTTGATTATGGATGTGTTATTATGGATTATGTATGATTAAAATAAAATTAACACATTTTTAAATACATTTAATACATGTTCATGTTGGATAGATGTTTTGGAGGTTAGTGGATATGATGAAAATGTTGCTCATAAGTTGACATGTCTTGTTTAGATGAGATAGTGAGGTACAAGACTATGAGAATGGTATTCAATACCAATATTTAATAGGTTATATGTATTTTATTGATTATTATTATGAGTAATTGGATCACTCAATTGATATTTAAGGTGAGCCTATAGGGATAGAACTTGTAGACCTAACATGCAACTAGACTAGTTCTAGAACCCACCTGACCTAATTAGGTGTCATAAGGTATTATCAAGACATATTAAGAATGTATGTTAGTGTTTGATAATTTTAATAGGTTTTATTACATGTATATTATGTTTTTATATCTCTTAAAATATCTATAAGGTCAATTTCAAGGCCTAATGTGACTTGCAGGGCAAAGGCCTAAAGAGCAAAAAGAGAGATGGTGGCTAGATGGGGTATGAAGATCAGTTTCCAGGGTAAGTGTGAGTATGTGTGAATTTTTATAGGTATTTAATGTTTTTTAAAAGTATGTTTACGAAATTTTAGGTCAAAATTTTAAGGTTGAGGCAATAAAAAGACTTTAAGGTCTCTTGAGTGCACATAATGGAGGCTTCTAAACCCAACAAGGACATTCAAGTATTCATTGGCATGTGTAACCTCTACATGAGAACCTAATATATTAATAGTAAATGGGTAATGGTCATAGATAAAATTGACAAGAATCAGTTTTTGGAATGAGGGGCTAGTATTTATTAATGATTGTTAAGACTAGAAGATGGTTTAGACCCTCAAAGAACCCTAATACTGACCAATTGAGAAAGATCTTGTTCTACAATGCTCAAAATTATTTGGTATGAATATTAAAGTTAATTTATGTTGTATTAAACTCTAAAAATCACATCCACATGTGATTGGTTTTTTAGGTTCTATCCCTCAAGAGTGTTTAATCAGTCTTACAAGTTGTCTAGTCACTAACAAGCCTAATGGTGCAGACAATGAAAAAACTAGGAATAAGTGAGAAGTTGGTTAGGGATGTGTTCTCATAGATTAGGGATGATTAAAATCACATTAATACATTTTTAAATACCTTTAATACATGTTCATGTTGGATAGATGTTTTGGAGTTTAGTGGATATGATGAAAATGTTGCTCATAAGTTGACTTGTCTTACTCAGATGAGATAGTGAGGTAAAAGACTACGAGATTGGTCTTAAAAACCAATATTTAATATGTTGTATAGCGTTTATTTATTATTCATATGACTCATTGGATAAATTAGGTGAGTTTTAAGGTGAGCCTAGAGGGGTAGAACGTATAGACCTAACATGCAACTAGACTAGTTCTAGAACCCACCTGAGCCAATGAGGTGTCATGAGTTATTATCAAGACATATTAAGAATGTATGTCAATAGTTGAGCATTTTAAGAGATTTTATGACATGTATATGATGTTTTCATAACTTGGACAATGGCTAGAAGGTCAATTTCAAGGCCTAATGTGTCTTGCAGGTCAAAGGCCTAAAGAGGAAAGAGAGAGATGATGGTTAAATGGGGTATGAAGATCAGTTTCCCAGATAAGTGTGAGTATGTGTGAATTTTTATAGATATTTAATGTTTTTAAAAGTATTTTTACCAAATTTTAGGTCAAAATTTAAATGTTGAGGTAATAAAAAGACTTTAAAGTCTCTTGAGTGAACCTAAGAAGGACTTTCAAGTATTCATTGGCATGTGTAACCTCTAAATGAGAACCTAATTTATAAATAGTACATGGGTAAGGGTAATAAATAAAATTTACAAGAATTATTTTTTGGAATGAGGGGCTAATATTTATGAATGATTGTTAAGACTAAAATATGGTTTAAACCCTCAAAGAACCCTAATACTAACCCAATGAGAAATATATTGTTCTAAAATGCTTAAAATTATTTGGTCTAAATATTATAGTGATTTGAGGTTGTATTAAAATCTCAAAATCATCTCAAAGTGTGTTTTGTATTTCAGGTTCTATCCCTCAAGAGTGCTAAATCAGTCTTACAAGTTGTCTAGTCACTAACAAGCCTAATGGTGCAGATAATGAGAAAACTAGGAATAAGTGAGAAGTTGATTAGGGATGTGTTATCATGGATTATGTATGATTAAAATAACATTAATACATTTTTAAATACCTTTAATACATGTTCATTTTGGATATATGTTTTGGAGGTTAGTGGATATGATGAAAATGTTACTCATAAGTTGACATGTCTTGTTTAGATGAGATAGTGAGGTACAAGACTACGAGATTGGTATTTAAGACCAATATTTGATAGGTTATATATATTTTATTTATTATTAATATGAGGCATTGGATCACTTATGTGTGTTTTAAGGTGATCCTACATGGGTAGAACCTACAGACCTATTATGCAACTAGACTAGTTTTAGAACCCACCTGACCTAATGAGGTGTCATGAGGTATTATCAAGACATATTAAGAATATATGTCAGTTTTTTAGCATGTTAAGAGTTTTTTTAACATTTATATGATGTTTTTATATATTGGATAGTGGCTAGAAGGTCAATTTAAAGGCCTAATGTGACTTGCAGGTAAAAGGCCTAAAGAGAAAAGAGAGAGATGGTGGCTAGATGGGGTATGAAGATTAGTTTCCAAGGTAAGTGTGAATTTTTATAGGTATTTAATGTGTTTTAAAAGTATTTTTACCAAATTTTAGGTCAAAATTTTAAGGTTGAGGCAACAAAAATACTTTAAGGTCTCTTGAGTGCATAAAATAGAGGGTTCTAAACCCAAGGACTTTCAAGTATTCATTGGCATGTGTAACCTCTACATGAGAACCTAAAATATTAATATTAAATTGGTAAGGGTCCTATATAAATTTATAATAATTGGTTTTTGGAATGAGGGGCTAGTATTTATGAATGATTGTTAAGACTAGAAGATGGTTTAAACCCTCAAAGAACCCTAATACTGACCAATTGAGAAAGATCTTGTTCTAAAATGCTAAAAATTATTTGGTATGAATATTATAGTTATTTTAGGTTGTCTTAAACTCTAAAAATCACATCCACATGTGATTGATTATTTAGGTTCTATCCCTCAAGAGTGCTTAATCAGTCTTACAAGTTGTCTACTCACTAACAAGCCTAATGGTGGAGATAATGAAAAAACTAGGAATAAGTGAGAAGTTGATTAGGGATGTGTTCTCATGGATTAGGGATGATTAAAATCACATTAATAAATTTTTAAATACCTTTAATACATGTTCATGTTGGATAGATGTTTTGGATGTTATTGGATATGATGAAAATGTTGCTCATAAGTTGACATGTCTTATTCAGATGAGATAGTGAGGTAAAAGACTATGAGATTGGTCTTAAAAACCAATATTTAATAGTTTATATAGAGTTTATTTATTATTAATATGAATCATTGGATAAATCAGGGGAGTTTTAAGGTGAGCCTAGAGGGGTAGAACGTATAGACCTAACATGCAACTAGACTAGTTCTAGAACCCACTTGACCTAATGAGGTGTCATGAGGTATTATCAAGACATATTAAGAATGTATGTAAATATTTAAGAATTTTATGAGGTTTTAAGACATTTATATGATGTGTTTAAATTTTGGATAGTGGCTAGAAGGTCAATTTCAAGGCCTAATGTGACTTGCATGTCAAAAGCCTAAAGGGTAAAAAGAAAGATGGTGGCTAGATGGGGTATGAAGATTAGTTTCCAAGGTAAGTGTGAGTATGTGTTAATTTTTATAGGTATTTAATGTTTTTAAAAGTATGTTTACAAAATTTTAGGTCAAAATTTTAAGGTTGAGTGAATAAAAAG